>VYZV01032405.1:8078-18781 GCA_013401275.1 Pandion haliaetus | reverse complement strand
AAAATACATTTGGAACAAACAATATGCAACATTGAGGACTGATTTTTTTGAAGTCTAGATTAAAGTATTTCACACACACACTCACATTCTCTCTCACACGTTAAAAAAAAAAAATTAAACACACCCAGCTGAAAAATGGAACATTTCTTTTGGAAGGAGGGAAGGTTTTAGTTTGAGCCAAGAAAGGTATTTATAGTTAACCAACAACATTTTTTTCAGCTTGCATGCATAGATTAATTACTTCATATCTGGGGTCTAGCAGTGCAGTAAACTGCATCCTGTTTGCATCAGCTATACAGTTTGCTTTTATAAATCACGAAAATGGCGTCCTTTGGTAGATATATAAGCTTCCATAACTTAAATATAGTGTAAGTGTCAAACAACGAAATAACTGTATTTCCAGGAATATCTGGCAAAACTAAGTCTGAAAACTCGGCAACAGTGTCTATTTTAAAAGTTTAATTTGTAAACATTATAGATTAATGCTTTAAAAGCTATTAAACTGTCGCCACCTAAGCACAGATTTTAAAGGCAAAAAACAGTGTAAATAGCTATTTACAGATTTAAGAACATACTGTTCAATATTAACCAAGTGCGTAACTAGAATGAACAGTTCTTAATTTCCTGTAAGATATTTCAAATTTCAAAGAATTATTTGTGGTTTGGTATACATACTATTAGGCATTTCAAAATTACACAGCAGAATCCTGTAACAGCATAACTAAAAGAACAGCTATCACCTAAAGGCAAATTAGCTCGTATTAATAAGGCGCTGTGAAGCTGTAACGCGCTGTACAAATGCTCAGTTTTCCTTAATATTTTCAAAAATATTTTTGGAGCATCAGTTGAAATTGACTTAATGCTACAACTCCAGAAACAAAAGCCACCTGAAATCAGCACTTTAAAAAAAAGGTTGGGTTTTATTATTTGTTTGTTTTTTAAGTATCTATTTGAGGTCTGTAGAAGCTCCTGCAGAAGTGGAAAATGTAGCTTGCTGCTTTCTTAATCAATTTTTCTTATCAAGTAAGAACTCATCTGGCTGAGTTCCTTATTGTGGGATAGGCCACATCATGAACCAACAGCCAGCTAATTCTGTCCTCCTTATTTCAGTTATTTAATTCATAACCACACAACTAGATTTACCAGAAACTGAATGTAAAACTAGGAACATGGACATTACTTGAGTATCGACACCACGGCATAATGCATCACTTCAGACTTTCTTATAAATTATGATTTAAAACGAACAAAAAACCCCTTTAAACCAGTGGCTTCTCAACATGGAAAAGTTACTGAATTGCACCCGTAGGCTATGGCATTATTTGAATAATAATAAAATCCAGAAACTCAGACTTAGGCAAACACTACAACAAAATGCAAGAAACATGCCAAAATTCAGAGTAAAGCGGATTAGTAAGGAGTTACTAATTCCTTCCTTTCATTCATTAGGCTGTTTGATTTTGCTACTAGTTTCACCAGCAGCATGAACTCCTCTGTTATGCACCATAGGGTAGGGAAAAGCTGCACTGCCACAAGTATAACTTAGATTTGCAAGCCGTGATAGAGCTTTAACGCTACCTGGAGGTCTGCCTGGGCTGACTTTGTATCCTGCTGCTTTAGTTGTACCCAAGGGTCTGCCTGGACTTGTCTTAAATCCAGCTGCTTTGGTGGTCCCCAGGGGTCGACCTGTGCTGGTTCGGTACCCTGCTGATTTTGTGGTCCCTGATGGCCTTCCACGTTTACCAGATCGGTTGAGGTTTTTCTTTTTCTTTAGTTCGTCTTTTGTCTCTATATTCCTGCCACTAGTGGTCTGCAAGTGTGATTCGTTCAACGCATCTTGTCTCTGGCACGCAATTGGTTTGTGGCTGACTGCGTGGCTGTATTTACTTTGCTGTGTGGCGTACAAGTCAAACTGATCGGCAGATCTCACATTGTCTTCGTTAAGACAAGAACTCTTGCCGGTCCCACAGAAAGCTGTATTACTGCTGGCAACAGGGTGCATCATTTTCTACCAAAAATAAGAGAGACAAATATGTATCAATATATAATAATACTGCAGCATTCCACAACTGAGAATCTTTCAAAAGCTACCTCTATTTCTTAAAATTAGTCCAAACTACTTTGTCTATTTTTAATAAACAGTATTACTTTTATTAAGCTTTCACTTGAGGTTTTGCATGGTATCCTTTACACATAGTTAAAAATGACAATTAAAACAATGTATTATTCAGACAGGTATAATTAGGGAAGAAGTATGTTAAAGAACTAAACAAGATCATTTAAGCGACCAAAATATACAACATATGCTCACCCACCACAATTTCAAAATCTTTCTAACTGAATCTCACATGAATTCTAGCCATCTAGTTGTAAGATTAAACTACCACCTGTGAGTCAAGGAAAAATATGGTATCATTCTCTTGATTTAGTAGATACAGGCTCCTAAAGATTTTTTTTTCATTTAAATGCAGCAAATTAATAAAAAACTAATCAGTTTTGTAATTTCTTGTCACAATTAATGTCACAGAAAGAAAGAGGTTATGCATTCAGCAAAGACAATGGTGCCATAGTTGGGAAAGCAGAGGTACGGAATGAATCTATTACAAAGTACAAGATGCTAGATTGCAGAAAAGCCACTGCTGTCCTAGTTAGAAGAGCAGGTGCAAGTGGCTGGTAATGCCAACTCCGAGGTAATGACTTTGGGAAAAACAACACGACTCCTGTTACAGACGTGCACGTTGTCACGCATCTCCAAATTTTCTGGAAAACATGGCCCATCAAGGTCATCGACTGTTTTATATAGCCTGCTCTTTTCGTTAGACAAAAACAACTTGAGCTGTGCTCTGTTTACAGAGGTTTACTTGTTTAAACAAGAATCAAAGCCCTATCTTCAGGACAGCAGAAGGGTGACTCTCTCACCTGCATGTTACTGCAGGCCAACCCCGGTTCCAATGGACAAACCGATGTCCAGCTGCGAGAAATCATGTACAGTCACCGTCACAATTACAAGCAACTATTTCTAAGTAAATTGGTTGTGGTTGTATGTCTCATATCAAATCCCTGCAGCATATGTACTGGGGCAGAAACACAACAATTAACAATATTACTGGTACTCTAAAACGTTTTTAGGATTAATGCATCTAAATACCAACTGCACAGATACTGCCTCAGATTTCTTAAGAGTGGCAATACCATAAGAAGCCAGCAGGGCACACAAGGAGCAACATGATCTTTTCATCCATTCAACTGTATTGGTTCTACAACTTAAATAAGCTGTAAATACTCAGTTTAAGATAGTAATGTTTAGCCATGCTGAAGACAAGATTAAGCCAATCAATATCTGGCACATCAGAGTGCCTCTGCACCCTACAGTCATGCTTAGGACACCAAATATTTCTTCCTGTGGTAAATTTCTCCAGTAGATAAGGTCTGGAAGATTTACTGTATTTTCCCTGCAGTAGCTCTGGAATATCTCCTGCAGCAACCCGATTTAAACTCTACCATTGATTACTGAATTTATTTGGCAGTTAGGAAAGTCTCCTCCCAGCCAGAGAGAAAGCATACAGCAGAGACGGTCTGTTTACCCAGGAGTAAATCCCCGTGCCCTTTTCTTCTGATTACAATGGATACATTCCCAGCGTAACACCCAATTTACAATTTACCTTGGCTTGTCAAACGCACATTACAGTGTATGCATTACTCTTGTGCAAATATACGAATATGGTTTTATGTCAAATAGTGAAATTATGATAGCAATATAGTTTAAATATTAGATGGTTCTAGCAGAGATTATCTGAGCGCTACAACTCTGGTGTGCTGAAGGGGGTACAGTGCAACAAACGTGAAACCACTGTTATTGCAGGTGTTGACTAGCAAACGAAACAACTAAGAATAATTAGCAAGTCTGCACTTAGCAAAGAACAAGTAAGCTACAGGTCAAGAGACCAGACAGACTTTTCTGTGCAACAATAGAAAGGAAATTTAAGGTTTTCTACAATTAGCAGTCAAAAAATGTTACCTTCGTTTAACCCCACTAGAATAGGGCCCACAATATCACAAAAAATACCTGAGATTTTTCATGATACATAATTGCAAACATAAGGGTTCTGATAATGTACTTCTGCTGCTGAGAGAGTAAGCCCAGCGGCTCCGAAAGGCTATTCATCTGTTTGTTGATACACCAGAGAACACTTGGAGCAGTTAGCAGCATTCTTGTCTCAGTACTCACTTTAAACGCAGGAATACTGGCTTCACCCCAAAAAGCCGCTCCAAGCTCGACTGCCACAAAGAAGGATCAGTTCAGCTGCCCAGTATCCGAGGAACACACCAGAGCAGGGAGAAGGCACTGAATAAAGTGAGGGCCCCTGGTATTTCTCAGGAGACCAACCACCACTCAGACTTGTTCCTGTCTATGTTACGCTCCTATTCTCTGCTTTTTCTCCTCATTACAGTCAGGGGGATTTTTCCTACAGACACCATCCATCTTTCCTGAGAACTATCGCAGGTACTCCTAGACCACGAATATATCCTGCTGTAACTGCCAAACATTGGAGCTTCATCACCATATGCATGTGTTTTGTGTCTACCGTAATATCCCTGAGAGCTCTTGACAAACACTAACTTTACATACAAAACCTGGCTGACACTAGTTTACCTTCCATCTGGCAACAGCCAGTATCATTGTAATCGATGAAAGAAGAAAGACATACGAATCAGTAACTGTTTAAAATTTCTTACAAGAGGAAGCTTAAAAAAAAACCCCCACAATGTTGGTGGAAGACAGCCAATGGGATTTTTTTTTAATGCTTGCCCCCCACCCCCCTGCACCGTTTTTCATCAAACCATGAGAATTTCAAGGAGTAGCCAAGGTTTGTATTCTGTGGTTTTTTAAGACTTTTTTTGAAAAGTTTTAAAAAGGAAATCTGTAATCGAGCTTAATTACCCTAACATGGACATCTCCAGCATAATTTTACTTCGTTCACATTACAGCAGGGAATAAAAGGATGTAGTGCGTCTATCTGTAGAGTGGAAACAGATTTCTTGGCAGGGAGATATACAGTATAAATGAGAATTGGTATAAAATGCAAAGCTACACCGATTTAAAAATCACACTAATCTAGCTAAACTGTAGAGCCAAACACATACAACTTTGTGTGCGAGCATTCTTAAATAAAACCGGCCAGAAAAGTTTCCAGTGAAATTGAACAAACTTGTTTTAAAGCTGTAAGAAGACATGTAAAAGATATTTGCAACAGTTTGCTTAAATCAGTTTTTAAACTGATTCAACTGACTGCTTGAATGTCTCTATGTAAACAAACTAGTTAAGATGAGGTATTGTAGTCACAAAATTTAGTCATATTTCAAAAAAATTTTTACTGGAAGGTGGCTGTAGAGGATTTTCTTTATGGATCCTTTTCTATCTGGTAATTTATTTCTATACAAATGCTGGGGAAGGGAAGAGACAACTGGATAAGCTAGCTTTGGGAAAAAAGAGGCAGCATTAGAGCTTCCCATGCAAGGAAGCACAGAAGTCCCACAGCTGCTAGAAATAAAGAAACAAACAGGACCATCCATCCAGGACCCACAAAGCTTTGCTGTGGGGGGATTTCTGGCCATGGTAACAACCTCTCCTTTTAAAGTACAGCTGCAGTGCCACTCTCCTGCAAAGTTAACCTGCTTTAGCACTAGCGAGATGAGTTTGAAGTTTTGTTTTGCTCAGATGACAGCCAGGCTACTGATCAGTCAATACACAATGATGAGGCTGCTGTTAAGATTTTTTTGTATTTCAGAGTCAAGCTTGATATTGTTTGCTTTCTTCTGCTGGGAGATGAAACAGTGTGCTGGTTTTGGCTGGGACAGGGTTAATTTTCTTCATAGTAGCTAGTATGGGGCTATGTTTTAGATTTGAGCTCAAAACAGTGTTGATAATGCAGAGATGTTTTCATTACTGCTGAGCAGTGCTTACACAGAGCCAAGGGCTTTTCCGTTTCTCACCCCACCCCACCAGCAAGTAGGCTGGGGGGGACAAGAAGTTGGGAGGGGACACAGCCGGGACAGCTGACCCCAACTGACCCAAGGGATATTCCAGACCATATGATGTCATGCTCAGCAGATAAAGCTGGGGGAAGAAGAAGGAAAGGGGGACATGAGTGATGGTGTTTGTCTTCCCAAGAAAGCATTACGCGCGATGGAGCCCTGCTTTCCTGCAGATGGCTGAACGCCTGCCTGCCCATGGGACGTGGGGAATGAATTCCTTGGTTTGCTTTGCTTGTGCGTGCAGCTTTTGCTTTCCCTATTAAACTGTCTTTATCTCAACCCACAAGTTTTCTCACGTTTACTCTTCTGCTTCTCTCCCCCCTCCCACCGGCGGGGGGAGTGAGCGAGCGGTTGTGTGGAACTTAGTTGCCGGCTGGCGTTAAACCACGACAAACAGGAAACATATTATAGGCAATACAGACACAGCAAGAAACTTAAGATTATTTCACCCAATGCTGGTGGTATTACAGGTTTTGGACAGACACCGAGTCCATCCTTGTATCCCCAAATACAGGTTAACATACCGCACAGCTCTAGCTTTTACCTGCTAAGGCTTCTGTTACCAGTATGGCCCGTCTCTCTCTAGGCTTGAAACTATGCAGAAAATCCCCATTAATGCCTTGTTCACTACACAAAATTTTAAGATCAAAGCTACTCACATCCCATTACGGAAAAACACCCTCTTGGATTGTGACATGATGCTGTCTTTAGCTTTCAAACATCACGCCCTTTGCCTTCTTCATGGGCAGAATTTAGCTGCCAGTGTAGACAAGATGAAAACTTTCACGAGCAAAGAAAGTACACAAGCCCCCAGAACAGGCACTTGCTCATTACCTATTTTATACTAAGTACTGGACCTGTGACCCATTATCTGCATTAGCAGAATATTCAGTTCCAATATAAGAAGCAGGCAACTGCTCTGATCTCACCCACCCCAGCCTGCTTTCTGTAACTGCAGCCTGGTTAGCACCAGAACAGTCCTGACTCAGCAACTGCTTTTGACTTCTGGCAAAACATGCCTGAGTCAGAACAAAACTGAACAAAACTGGAAGTACGTCTATATTATAGCTTTTCAAATGATGAATACCAGTAAAGGTAAACTCCTATCGCCAACAGGGACAATTCTTTTTTAAATGAGGGTTAGTATATAAAACCCACTCATTTTTCTGAAGTTTTCCACCACTGAGCTTGGAATAGTTTCAACAGCATTCATGGAGCTGTAGGAGGCTGTAGAAGTACATTTTCATCATCATCCAACACATAAAAAGTGTATGACATGCTAAAAAACACAAGCAGCTACAAGTATTATTTCTGCGCTAGTACTCTGAACGTCACTTCTACCAATTAAAACCGTTGGAGTGGAGCACAGGACCAGCTCTGTTCAAGATCTCTGCATAAAGAACGCTCTATGCCACATACGACAGCACAGGGGCTGCAGGCCCTGGGGAATGCCAAAGGGCTCATTTTCCTTGCGGGGGGGGAGTTTAAGCAGCAGCAGTGATATTTTCCCTTTCGAGACTGCAACAGAGATACAGTATAGGTTCTGCTCTTCCCTCTCAGGATAGCGGATGTGAGAAATACTTTCATCACTCAGCTAAAAGAATGAATTATACCAATTTAAATGTTTTTTCAAGTGTGCCTTTTATTGTCAGCTCCTTTTCTACACATTAACTCTTGCTAAAGGAGGGCCTTACCCAAATTTTAAAAACCTGTAACCACTTGTTTTCACAATGTTGCACCCACTTTAAGTATTCTCATAAACACAAATATTTTAAAAATACTAAATATGAAATCCTATCAGTGGCACAACATACACTGTAACACCTGAACCTACATTTGAAATCTAATCTACTTCTGAAGCTAGATAACCAGTTTCTCCAAACTGTGCCAACGAAGCACTTTATGCAGTTGATTGCATAATACGATTTTTCTCGACACTAGGTAAAATATATTAAAAACAGCCAAAATAAACAACTTCTTTACAGCAGTGACTTGCTAGAGCTACTACATGACACAATGAGACTGCAAATTGAAGAGACAACGTGATTTTGAACAGTTTCTTTCTCAATTATTCTTAGCGCAAAAAGACTAAAAAATTAAGAGCTCCCCAAGCAATACAAGAACTTACAAGTACAGCCCTTCCCCCAGTGACCCAGGGTCATTTTCTTACCTGATGGTAGTTAAGGGAAGAGTTATTTGGAGCTGATATACCCACCCCCTTCAAATTCCTCTTCCCCAGATGCGCCAGGCGGAGGGGGAGCCTTCCCTTACAAAGGGGCTGCAACTCCTGCTCTTTACCGGAGAGCTGCAACCTGGGTGCATCTCTGCTGCTGGGAGTTCAAGTCTTTCGACGCAGACACCCTTGAAGAAACAGTGCTCTCCAAAGGCTAAGCACCAGCTTTGTATTAAAGACAGAGATCAGTGCTGCTCTCACAAAGATTAGATGTTGTCAGGCACTAGCTAGGCTAAGTGTCAAGTAAACTGTGAACTTTTAGGGATCATTCATGACATGATTGCAAAACCAGGCAAACAAGTAATTGTTAGGCTTTCTAACCTTAAAAAACAAGTAAGTCATATCTAAGGGCAGAGTTTCACTAGATGCTAACATCAGCAAGAATGTCAGCTGACTTCTTCCCACCCTAAAGTTAAGATCATATAACCATGTGATAATGAGAAACAGAACACCTGAAAGGGTTAAGATAGCTCCACAAAAATTAAGGAAGACCTTGTCAATGATTTAATTTACTGTGCACCTCCAGTTACACTGACACAATTGACAGTTTGGTTTCATAATCAGTAGAAACCACTCTGAATCTGCCTTTTTTCTGAACAGGACAATCTTGCCCTTTCCTCTTCTCCCACATTCCCACTCCCTGTGCCAACACTAACTATTGTGCAAGAGCAGGACAAACCAACACAAGGGATCTAACCCAGGTGAAAACTAATCCAACAAGAAAGCAAAAGCAACAGTCGGCTGGCATTGAGACAAGACAGGAACAGAAACATGCATTTCCACTAGAAGCACAGAGACAGAGGCCCCGGGTCAGCGTAAGCCATGTTACCCACTGGCTGCCACTGACCCACTCCCCCCCTGGTCCCAGTTACTTAAAAAACTAACCAGACCTCAACAAGATGACTTTGACAACTTAATGGACTTAGAAGACCTGAACAAAAAGTATGACAAGTCCCAAACATAGCACAGGGAATGGAGGCTGGGGAAAACCCCCACAGATGGGGACGAGACAGTGCAGAATCAAGGCAGCCATCAGGCCAGATAGACTGGCTTAGAAGAGTAAGGTTGTGAAACTGCACCCTGATTATTCTATAGTTCTGTAATTACCAAACTTCAAGGCAATCCAAATATGCATATGAATGACGGAGCAGGTAGAGGTAGATCTTTATAAAGAAAGGATTATTAGTGTTTGCGAAATTGTCCATTCACCTCAAGGAGCTATTCCCAGGTAAACAGAAGCAGACCTCACCACAGCCTAGAACAATGGCTTTGAGGAGCTGGCGATGCTTATTCATCTCCGTGGGTGTTCTCACCCACCCGCTCTTCTCCCCAGGGAACAGACCTCGCTGTACTCTAGAACAATAGCTCGGAGAGGTAAGAGGTGCTCATTCATCTCAGTGGGTGTTCTCACCTACCAGCTCCTCTTTCCCTAGCCTCCTCCCACAAAAGGGTTTTGAAGCTTAAAGAGATAGATCAAACACCTCCTTCCTGATGTGCACTTCCACGGTGTTTCTCTGCAACAGGACTAGTGCAAAAGGCTCCGGGCACCTGTCAACACACCCAAACACAGCTACTGCAACGTACTTATGCTAGACCACAGAAAGACAAAGTCCACTTGTTGAATCTGTTCAACAATGGTCAATGGACAAACATGTAGGACTTTTTTTGTTTAAGGTTGCATCTAAAACCTGAAGGATACAGATACAGACAAAAAAAAAAAGTTGTAAGAGAAAGTGTGGCATCTGGAGAGTGAAATAGAAATAAACCATAATTTAAGAAATATATTAACTACGTGTTCCTCCTACTCTTTCATTTTACAAAAATAAGTCCCATGTGGATCAAAATAACTTAAATTTCTTTAGAGAGATATCCAGAGAGAAACGCATACAAATTAAAGGTGCAACTATTCACTAATTAATTACCCTGGAAGGGCTATGCACAAATAAGGACGTACTAAACTATCTGTAACTATCTGCAAGAACATACACCACTCACACACGTATGCTAGAACGCAAAGAGGCACAGAAGGAACGTATTAGAGGCTATCCAGATACCCTGGCATGCAGGTGAATGAAGGCATCCACTACCTAGGTATGTCAAGCAAATACATCCATGGACTGTATGTATACATTAAGATCCCACACGCTAATGGAAATCTGCTCTAAGTAAAAAGCACTACATATACACTATCCCCACGCACAACAGCTCTAGGTGCTGAAAGGAATTAAGAATTCCTGAGCGCAGCGGAGTGACCAGGTTGGGACACGGCAGGAGGCCCCAGCTCCACCTGAAGAGGCCAAGGGCCAGCTGAGGGGACAAAGGGGCGGCGCAGCTCCCTCCTGCCCCGGCCCGCCGCCTCACCTGCCACCACAGCCGGCGGGCACCGCGCCTGGGGTCACTGGGGGGGGGGGGGGGGGGGTGGGGGGGTGGGCCC
>VYZV01032403.1:6335-21497 GCA_013401275.1 Pandion haliaetus | reverse complement strand
AAGGCTGATTGTGGCTGTCCCCAAGCCTGACCATGGCCATCCCCACCCCTTCCCCAGCCTAACTGTTGCTGTCCCCAAGCCCCACTGGTTGTCCCCAAACCCCTCCAGCCCAAACATGGCCATCCCCAAGCCCCACTGGTTGTCTCCAAACCCCTCCAGCTCAACCATGGCCATTCCCGAGCCCAACTATGGCCATCCCCAAGCCCAACCATGGCCATCCCTGAGCCCAACCGGCCAAAAGCCCAGTGCCACTGGTGGGCTTCACCAGCCCCCAGCTGCCACCGTCCCCCATCCATGGCCAGGATGGATATCCCCATCGTGGCAAGGCCACCGACACCACAGTATGTCACCTAGGGCCACCAGCGACCATACCGGACTGTGTGTGCCCGGGCGGCAGAGGACTCCACCGTGCTACGGCTGCCAGTTGAAGCTTTCTCTGCCGTCTTCGAGAAGTACCCTGAGAGCTTGGTGCGGGTGGTGCAGGTGATTCCAAGTCTGTGGGGGTCCACAGGGAGGTCCCTTAGGGTGGCAGGGGACCATTGATGACTTCTTGTCCTCCTCTAGATCATCATGGTGCGCCTGCAGCGTGTCACCTTCTTGGCTTTACATAACTACCTTGGGTTGACGAACGAGCTCTTCAGCCATGTGAGTTCATGTCAAAGATGGGGGGGTTGGGCCAGATCCAGACCGCCCCCCAGCCCCACTGATGTCCCCCTTTGCAGGACATGCAACCGCTACGGCTCTTCCCCCAACCTGGCCACGCTGTCCGCACCAGCCCCGTCCGCCACGGCAAGCGGGGGCTTAGCAGTGCCGATGATGGCAGGGAACCGGGTAAGAGCCAGGAATGGGGCGCCAGGACCCACCCACCCCCCATGCTGCCACTGCTGCAATGGGAGACTCGGCTGCTGGTGCTCAGGGTGGTCTCATCCTGCAGCTGACCCACTGAAAGCCGGAGGCCTGGAGACCCCTGTGCCACCACCACCACCGTTGAGCCGCTGCATTTCCATGCCAGTGGATATCTCTGGTGGGTCGGAGGCTGGAGGGAGGAGGGGGGTGGTCCTGGGGTCATGTGGCCCCCCCCTCGGGGTAGTGCATTTCCTTAAGCCTGTGCATCCCCTTCCCCAGGTCATGCATTGCCCCCCTAAGGGTCATGCACCCCCCACAGGCTCATGCATCCCCTATGCTCGTGCACATCCTGCCCCCCCCCATGCTTGTGCATTCCCCCGCCCCAGCATCTCCATCTTGGACACTGGCGACCTCCCCCGGTCCCCTCCCTCACCCATCACAGGCATCCAGAAGGGTCCCCGCTCTGACTTTGACATGGCCTACGAGCGCGGCCGCATCTCGGTGTCGCTGCAGGAGGACAGCACCGGTGCCTTGGCCGCCTTCTCCAGGGTAAGGCCAGATCTGGCAACATCACGTCCACCTGAAACCTCACCGCTGGCACTGCTGGGGTGGCTGCAGATGGGTGCTGAAGCTGTCCCATCTCCCCACAGTCAGTCTCACATGAGCCTAAGGAGCGCAAGTCAGTGACGGTGGAGGAGCAACCATCTGGTGTCTACCACTACAACTACTGCGAGGACGATTCGGCATCCGGGGACTGTCCATTCGGGCCTTACCAGGGCCGCCAGACGAGCGCCATCTTTGAGGCTGCCAAGCGGGAGCTGGTCAAGCTCATGAAGGTGGAGGTGAGGGCAGAAACAGTGCCAGCACAGGGGAATCGCGGCTTTGTGGTGGTCCACTGTTGCGTTGCGGTGGGTTCCCACTGCTTCGTGGTGGTCCCCTGTGGTTTCGTGGTGGTCTTTGTTACTTCATGTTGGTCCCGTGTTGCTTCACGGTGGGTCCCTGTGGCCTCATGGTGGTCCCTGGTCGCCTCGTGGTGGTTCCTCATCGCTTTGTGGTGGTTCCTCGTCGCTTCGTGTTGGTCCCCTGTTGCTTCGTAGTGGTCCCCGTTGCTTCATGGTGGGTCCCCATCACTTTGTGGTGATCCCAGTGGCCTCAGGGTGGTCCCCCATATCTTTGGGATGGTCCCCCATCTCCTTGTGGTGATCTCTATCGCTTCATGGTGGTCCCCATTGCCTCGGAGTGGTCCCCTGTCTCCTCGTGGTGGTCCCTGTCATTTTATGGTGGCTTCTGTGGCCTCCTGGTGGTCCTCTGTCTCCTCCTGGTGGTCCCCATCACCTCATGTGACATCATTCTTCCCCTCAGGATCCTTCTCTCCTCAACAACCGTGTCTTGCTCCATCATGCCAAAGCTGGGACAGTCATTGCCCGACAAGGGGACCAGGTGGGTCTGGGTTTTGGGGAGCTGATGTGGCATCTTGCTTCCCCCTACCCTGTATTTCCCTGGGGTGCCACCTTTCCTGCTCGTGCCCTGTGAAGTCTCGGAGAAGAGGAGCAGAAGAAACCCCAAGTGGTGCTGGTGGGACCCCTTATGCCTGGGGATCCCAGGTGGCCCCCAGTGGTGATAGGGTGCTATTTTGGCAGGACGTGAGCCTCCATTTTGTGCTGTGGGGCTGCCTGCATGTGTACCAGCGGATGATCGACAAGGCGGAGGACGTCTGCCTGTTCTTGACGCAGCCCGGTGAGATGGTGGGACAGCTGGCTGTGCTCACCGGTGAGCCCCTCATCTTTACCATCAAGGCCAACCGTGACTGCACGTTCCTCAAGATCTCCAAGTCGGACTTCTATGAGTGAGTCCCAGCACCAATGGAGGAGGTTTGGGGCAAAGGGTTGGTGCCAAAGTGGATTGCTGGGGCGAGCACTATGGTGGCATCTCTTGGGGCCACCACTGAGTCCCCCAACTGCTGTTGACCCATAGGATCATGCGGGAGCAGCCCAGTGTGGTGCTGAGCGTTGCCCACACTGTGGCTGCCCGCATGTCACCCTTTGTGCGCCAGATGGACTTTGCCATTGACTGGATGGCAGTGGAGGCTGGCCGGGCACTCTACAGGTGGGTACCAAGAGGTGGGTGCTCACCTCAACTTGATGAGGACCAGCTTGGCAGGGGACTGACTTGCCACTGGTGGTGTCCCCCAGGCAGGGTGACAAGTCGGACTGCACCTACATCGCGCTCAATGGGCGCCTCCGCTCCGTCATCCAGAAGGGCAGCGGCAAGAAAGAGCTCATCGGGGAGTACGGCCGTGGAGACCTCATCGGCGTGGTGAGAGCCCTATTGGGGCCAAGGGTTGGACACCCTATACGTCTGGCCGATACCTCTTGGCTATATGTCTTCTTCTCCAGGTGGAAGCCCTCACCCGGCAGCCCCGTGCCACCACGGTCCACGCGGTCCGGGACACGGAGCTGGCCAAGCTGCCTGAGGGCACCTTGAACAACATCAAGCGCAGATACCCCCAGGTATTTGCAGATCCCCATCCTGGGGTCTGCACCCCTCTCCCATGGAAGGAGCGTGTCTCTGTGTCGTCCCCCCCCCAGCTGGTGGCTGTGACACTTGTTAAAATCAGCTTAAATTAAGGAATTAAAGAAGTGGTTAGAGCTGTTGGGGGAGAAGGGCTGATGTGCTAAAGGGTTGTCCACCTCTGAGGTCCCCAAGGATGGGGTGGTGGTGGTCGCACCCAAACAGGCATGTGGGACACCAGTCTGGGATGTTAATGAGTCTCCAGTTTGGGAAGCCCTGCCAGGTCTGATGGCTGTACTCATCCTCATCCCTGCAGGTTGTCACCCGCCTCATCCACCTCCTGAGCCAGAAGATCTTGGGAAACCTTCAGCAGCTCCGCGGGCCCTTTGCCAGTAGGTCCTAAAGGGATTGGGGATGATGGGGTGCCCTCTCCAGGGCTGGTGGCCATCATCAGAGCGGCTGGTGGCCATCATCAGAGCAGCTCATGGAAAGTGTCCACCACCCCGTCATCTTTGTCCATCCAGGCTCCGGCTTGGGCATGGCCTCCAGCTCAGAGCCCACCAACCCCACCAGCAACTTGTCAACAGTGGCAGTGCTGCCTGTGTGTGACGACGTGCCCACAGCTGCCTTCACGCTGGAACTCAAGCATGCGCTCAATGCCATCGGTGAGTGCCAGCGCAGCAGTGACTGCGACGTGGTGGTGCCTATGATGTGGAGGGGACCGTGGTCCTGTGGCATGCCAGTGACCTGGTGTGGTGGTGATTGCAGCCCCATGGCACGGTGGTGGCCATGGCATGGAGGTGGTCATGGTCTTGTGGTATGGTGGGCACCATGGTATGGTGACCATCACAGCCCCATGGCGTGACAGTGACCGCAGCATGGTAGTGACCATAGTCCCATGGCATGGTAGCAGCCATGGCACGGTGACCACATCCCCATGGCATGATGGTGACCACAGCACGGTGGTAACCACAGTCCCATGGCATGGTGATGACCAGAGCACTACAGCACGGTGGTGACCACGTCATGGTGGTGACCATGTCCCCACCTCTCCCAGGTCCCACGCTGCTCCTCACCAGCGACATTATCCGTGCGCGTCTCGGCTCCTCGGCGCTGGACAGGTAACTCCCATTGGGAGGAACATCATCAGCGGCATACCACCGTGCCGCTGGCTGACCCCTCCATCTTGGCAGCATCCAGGAGTACCGCCTGTCAGGCTGGCTGGCACAGCAAGAGGACATCCACCGCATCGTCCTGTACCAAACTGATTGTACCCTGACGCCATGGACCGTGCGCTGCATCCGTCAAGCCGACTGCATCCTCATTGTAGGGTTGGGCGACCAAGAGCCGGCGCTGGGAGAGGTGAGGCAGGGTGTAGGTGGTGGTGGGACAACACCGCGCCAGGTGGCTGATGGCTTCTACAGCTGGAGCAGATGCTGGAGAACACGGCGGTGCGTGCGCTGAAGCAGTTGGTTCTCCTACACCGTGAGGATGGTCCCAGCCCTTCCCGCACCGTTGAATGGCTCAACATGCGCAGCTGGTGCTCGGGCCACCTTCACATCAAGTGTCCCCGGCGCGTCTTCTCCCGCCGTAGCCCCACCAAACTGGTACGTGTGTCCCCCTGGGTGAACTTGGTGGTCCACCACCATCATCGTCACCCATCGTCCATCCCATCCGCAGCGGGAGATGTACGAGAAGGTGTTTGAGAAAAGCGCCGACCGGCACAGCGACTTCTCCCGGTTGGCACGGGTCCTCACCGGCAACACCATCGCCCTCGTCCTGGGGGGCGGTGGAGCCAGGTGAGTGCCGCACCGTGGCAGGATGGGACCTGGCAGGGTGGGGGTCCCAATCTCATCTATCCTCCTCTTTATTTTCTCCATCCAGGGGTTGCTCCCACATTGGGGTGATCAAGGCGATGGAGGAGTCGGGGATCCCCATCGACATGGTGGGCGGCACCTCCATCGGTGCCTTCATTGGGGCGCTCTATGCCGAGGAGCGCAGTGCTGTCCGCACCAAGCAGCGGGCACGCGAGTGGGCCAAGGTGGGTGCTTTGGCATGTCCCCTACTCTGGCGAAAGCAAACCCTGACCCTCGCCATCCCTGTTTTGGGAGGACACTGGCATGGTGCTTGCCCTGCCCACGGCCAGCCCTGCCTGAGGTATTTCTAAAGCATCTCCTTCCCCCTTTTCTTCTTCCTCTTCTTCTTCTTCTTCCTTTTCTTCTTCCTCCTCTTCTTCTTCTCTTTGTCTCCTCCTCTTCCTCCTTCTCTCCCCCTTCTTTTTTCCTCCTTTTTGTTCTTCCTCCTCGTCTTTCACTTTCTTCTCTCCTTTTGTTTTGCTGCTGCTTCTTTCTTCTCCTTTTCTATTTTATTTCTCCTCCTTCTTCTTCTCCTTCTTCTCTCCTTCTTCCTCCTCCTCCTTCTTCATCCTTCTCCTTCTTCTTCTTCTTCCTTCTCCTTCTTCTGTCCTTATTTATCTTCCTTCTCCTCCTCCTTTTCTCCTTCTTCTTCCTCCTCCTCCTCCTCCTCCTCCAGTGCATGAATTCAGTGTTCGAGACCGTCCTGGACCTCACCTACCCCATCACCTCCATGTTTTCGGGCTCAGCCTTCAACGCCAGCATCAACAAGGTTTTCCAGGACAAGCAGATAGAGGTGCGTCACACAGACGCCCCCCAGTGCTGCGCCCACTCGTGGTGGGGGGGTCCAACCAGCTCCCCACCCACCCACCAACATCTCCACGGTGTCACCCACCCCATCTTGTCCTCACAGGACCTGTGGCTGCCCTACTTCAACGTCACAACTGACATCACGGCCTCGGCCATGCGGGTGCACACGGACGGTAAGAGCTCCTCAGCAAGCTGGAGAAACTCTCCGGTGCCACCACGTCCACCCTTGTGGGGACCCTTCTCACTGGCACCCCAAAACAGTGCTGCTGCCCCACAGGGGAAGGTCTGCCATGTGCCAAGAGGAGGATGCATCCTGGCATGGCAAGAAAAGGGCTTGGAGGGCTCATGGTGAGCCCAGGCAGTGGTGGCTTCCCAGAGCCATCTGGTGTCAGTGACCCCACCAGGCTTAGGTCCCCACGGGGGTCTGGCTGTGCCCCACATCCTTGGTGGGGTTGAGGGCAGAATTGGTGCGTGGAGCCGCATCCTTACAGCCCAGCATGCATGTCCCCTCTAACATATCTGCTCACCACTAATCCCAGTAACCCACACTCACGGCATGTGGAGCACGGGCACGCGGTGGTGCTGGTAGGGATGATGCCGTGGTGGTAGAGACAACGCGGTGGTGGGGATGATGTGGTGGTGGAGGTGATGTGGTGGTGGTGGTGGGAACATCTTGATGGTGGGAACATCTTGATGGTGGGAACATCTTGATGGTGGGAACATCATGGTGGTGGGAACGTTGCGGTGATGGGGACGTTGCGGTGGCTGCCTCTCCTCCTTGCCTGGTGCCAGAGCTCACCTGGGACATTGAGCTGTCCACAGGGCACATGCAGTGGCTCGTAGGCAGCCTGGCTCTCGCTCTGCCTGCTCCTCTGGCTTCTAACGCCAACTAATCCCCACTCACCACCCCTAACCCTCTGGCGAGCATCTCGCCCATCTATCCTTCCCCATCCCTGTGGCTTGGTCTTGGGGCTGCAAATATCCCACCGACATGGTGCCAACATCCCTACCGGGTGCCAACCCGGTCACCTACTGCCGGGTGCTTGTGCATGTCCCATCCCCCCATGGCCATGACCGTGTCCTCTCCCTCTGGCAGGCAGCCTTTGGCGCTACGTCCGAGCCAGTGCATCNGCTCGTGGACGGCTGCTATGTTAACAATGTCCCAGGTCAGCATCTCGCTCGCTGGGGCCACTGGCCCCCCCTCCAGAAAAACATCCCTTCCCACCCCCCCAAAACCACATCCCATCCCAAGTTGAGCCACCTGGGCTTTGTAAATGGCCGGTCAGGGTGCACAACAGGTTCCTCTGCCACCCGTGGGTGCCCGTTGGGCACCCATGGGGTGCAGATGTCCCTGGGCACAGGCAGGGGTGAGGGGCAGCCCCCCCCGGGGGGGGGTCTCAGGCAGGCCATGCTCATTGCATTTGTTCCCGCCGGCGCAGGCTCGCTCTGGCGGTACGTGCGAGCCAGCATGACCCTTTCTGGGTACCTACCGCCACTCTGCGACCCCAAGGACGGCAACTTACTGATGGACGGTGGTTACATCAACAACCTGCCAGGCAAGTAGCAGTTCAACGTTGTCACGGCCACCACCCAACTGGGGTGGCAGCCAATGCGGCGCCAGGTCTGTCCCCAGGGGCGGTGGCAGGCAGTTGGGTGGGGGCTGTGTGGCCACCACGAGATGGGTTCTCAGTGGCTGGAGACGTTGAGGTTGGATTTCGGACATCTTGCTTGGTTTTGCATCATTGTTGGGCGTCTTCTCAGGGTGTCTTCATCCTCTTTCACATGTGAAAAAAAAAAGTTCATCCATCTTGCATCATCTCTTGGTGTCCTCAGTATGAGGTGGCTTCCCAGGGCATCCTCAGATTTTTTCACATGCAAGATGCATCCCTTCATCTTGCATCATGTCTTGGTGTCTTCAGTGTTGGGCATCCTCTCAGGTCATCTTCATCCTTCTTCACGTGCCAAAAAAGTCACACAGTCTTGTATCATCTCTTGGTGTTGTCAGCAGCAGGTGACTTCCCAGGTCATCTTCATCCTTCTTCAGGTGCAAAAAAAATCTCCCTTTGTCTTGCATCATCTCTGGGTGTCCTTAGCACCCTCCTAGAGCATCTCCATGCTCCTTGGGTGCCAACCACCTTCCTCCATCCTGCATCATCCTCTCCTGGTGTCCTTGGCTTTGGGTGTTCTCCCAAGGCATCTCATGCAGATACAGGCACCATCTCTCTCCATCCTGCACCATCTTTTGATGTCCCCAGCATTGGGTGTCCTCCTGGGACATCTTTGTGCTTCATCATGTGCAAGCCACCTTCGTCCATCTTACGTCATCCTCTCTTGATGTTCTCAGCTCCAGGTGCCCTCCTTGGGCCTCTCCAAACTCCTTCACCTGCAAGACACCTCCATCTGTCTTGTACCAGCTCTTGGTGTCTTTGATACCAGGTGCCTTCCATGCTTTTTCATGGGTAAGCCACGTCACTCTGTCTCATACCATAACTTGGTGGCCCTGGCACTGGGTGTCTTCCTGGCACACCTTCATGTACAAGCCACCTTTGTCCATCCTGCCTCATCTTCTCCTGGTGCCTTCAGCACCAGGTCACCTCCTGGGGCATCTCCATCCTTGTTCATGTGCAAGTCATCTCCTGTCATCTCAAACTGTCTCTTGGTATCTTCGACACCAGGTGCCCTCCACGCTCCTTCACATGCATGACACCTCCCTCCATCTCAAACCATCTCTTGGTGTCCTCAATGCCAGGTACCATCCCAGAACATCTCCATGCTCCTTCACGTACAAGTGACATTCCTCCATCCTGCACCATCTTTCACTGTCTTTGGTATTGGGTGGCCTCCTGAGGTATCTTTGTGCTCCTTCATTTCCGAGCCACCTTCCTCCATCCTGCATCATTTTCTCTTGGTGTCCTCAGCACCAGGCACCCTCCTGGAGCATCTCCATCCTCCTTCACATGCAAACCACCTTTCCCCATGTTGCATCATTATCTCTTGATGTCCTCAGCACCAGGTGCCCTCCTGGAGCATCTCCATCCTCCTCCACGTGCAAGCCGTCTCCATCCACCTCACATCGTCTCCTGGTGTCCTAAACACCAGGTGCTCTCCTGGGGCATCTCCACACTCCTTCACATCCCACCACAGATGCTGCAACTTGCCTGTGCCCTCCTGTTGCCCCAGAACATGCACCAGGTTGCATCACTGCTCTGCTCCCCACTGGCACATCCTGCTGCTGGGCTTTTGCCCCCAACTCGAGCACCCATGGGACACTGCTTGTCCCACCACGAGCTCCAGCATGGCTTTGCCATCCAGCCCAGGCTCGGGGACAATCTCTCAACCCTATTTCCCTGCTCCGCTTGTGCCACCACCTCTTGCCGCAGGCTCGGACCGGGGGAAACCACAATGCTGCCAACCCAGCTTTTTCCTTTCCCATCCCGCAGCCGACATCGCCCGCAACATGGGTGCCAAGACGGTGATCGCCATTGACGTGGGCAGCCAGGATGAGACGGACCTGTGCAACTATGGGGACAGCCTATCTGGCTGGTGGCTTCTCTGGAAACGTCTCAACCCCTGGGCTGAAAAAGTCAAGGTGAGGACTGGTGGGATGTGGGGATACTGGTGAGATGGTGCGGGCAGGGTGCTGAGCACCTCATCCTCGCAGGTGCCCGACATGGCGGAGATCCAGTCCCGCCTGGCCTACGTGTCGTGTGTGCGGCAGCTGGAGGTGGTGAAGTCCAGCTCATACTGCGAGTACATCCGCCCCCCCATCGATCGCTTCAAGACCATGGATTTCGGCAAGTTCGACGAGATCTATGTGAGTTGGGGGATGAGGAGACTGGTGGAGTGGCCTGGACCATCTTTTAGAGTGCCTCAGCCCATCAGTGAGGTACCCCAAGCCATGGGTTGAGGTTCTCCAGCCATCAGTTGTGGTGTCCTGGCCATTGATTGGGGTGCCCCACATGTGGATTGGAGTGCCCTTGCCATTGGTTGGGTGCCTAGGCCATTAACAGGGTCTCCTGGCTATCAGGTAGGGTCAAGCAGCAATTGATTGGGTGCCCCAGCCACCATTTGGGGGTGCTCTGGTCCATGGGTTGGGGTGTCCTGGCCATTGGTGGAGTGCCCCAGCCATCAGTTGGGTGCTCAGGCTGTGCCATTCAGGTGCCCCAGCCATTAACAGAGCGACTGGACCATCATCTGGGGGTGCCTGAGCCATCGTTCGGGGTGCTTGGACCGATAATTGCCATGTCCTGGCCATTATTTGGGGTGCCTGGAGCATCGTTCCAGGTACCCAGCTCATCATCTGGGGCTCCCTGACCATCAGCTGGGCTGCCTGGGCCATTGGTCAGGGTGCCCAAGCCATTGGTTGGCTGCCCCAGCCATCAATGGGGTACCCTTGGCCATCGTTTGGGGGGTCCTGCCTAGGTTGAGTGTCCCAGTCATCATTTGGCATATCCTGGGCCATCAGTTGGGATGCCCCAGCCATCAGTTGGGTGCCTGGGCTGTCATTTGGGATGCCCCAGGCCATCAGTTGGGGTGCCTGGGCCACCGACATGCTGCGGCCACTGTCCCTGCAGGACGTGGGGTACCAGCACGGCAAGGTGGTCTTCGACGGTTGGAGCCGCGGTGACGTCATTGAGAAGATGGTGAAGGATCGGCGTTCGGCCGACTTCTATGAGAGCAAACGCATGGATGTGAGCAGGGGGTGGCACCGGGGCTCATGGGTGGCGGTGGCTGCCTGGGGACCTGCCTTGGGGCATCCTGGGATGGGCCACCCTGGCCCTGGCACCCTGATTTTAAGGACTTTTTTTTTCCCCTGGCCCGGGAGCCATCTTCAGGGAGCAGCACACTGCCTTGTCCCTTGTCACCTCCATCTCCCCTGTGTCCTTCTAGCCCTCCTGGTGCAGCTTGTCCTCCTGGTGTTATTCTGTGCCTCACTGGCATCTTCCTGTCCCTCCCCGCCCTGCTTCATCCTCCTGTCCCCTTGGTCCATCCTCCTGACCCTGCCACCCTGCTCCACCTCCTGTCCCTCCCCAGCATCTTTCTGTCCTCTTGGTCATCCTTCTGTCCCCCCTACCCTGGTCCATCCTGGTGTGCCTTGGTCCATCTTCTGTCCTCCCACCCTGGTCCATCTTCTGTCTGCCCTTAGTCCATCTCCTGACAGTCACTTGCATCCTCCTGTCCCCTTGGTCCATCTTTATGTCCCTGCCACCTTGGTCCATCTCCTGTCTCTTCCCATCATCTTCCTGTCCCCTTGGTCCGTCCTCCTGTCCCTTTGGTCCATCTCCTATTCCCCTCAACCCCGGTCCATCTCCTG
Organism: Pandion haliaetus; assembly: GCA_013401275.1. Lineage (NCBI taxonomy): Eukaryota > Metazoa > Chordata > Aves > Accipitriformes > Pandionidae > Pandion > Pandion haliaetus. The sequence goes on along the minus strand of VYZV01032403.1, from coordinate 10,163 downwards.
TCCCTCGCTGGCATCCTCCTGTCCCCTTCTTGGTCCATCTCCTGTCCCCCTCCCCATCATCCCTTGTCCCCTCGGTCATCTCCTGTCCCTTCCTTGGTCCATCTCCTGTCACCTTTTGTCCCTCTCACTGTGTTCCCTGATGCCCTCCCACCCCCTTACCCATCTCATGTCTCTCCTCCTGCCCCCTCCATCCTCACCCTTCTCGTGCATGGCGGGGGGCTGCTCGGGAGCCCCCCCGTTTTCCTCCCACAGGTGCTCACGTGTCCCAGCGCCGGCTTCACTGACTTGGCCGAGATCGTGTCCCGCATCGAGCCTGCCAAGCCCTACTTGTCCGACGGATACGCCGACGGTGAGCTGGGAGGGGGTCCACAGTACAGGGCCAAATTCGGATATGGGGCCTGACCCTGCACCCCCTTTTGTCCCCCCAGAAGAGTCTGACTACCTCACCGAGTACGAGGATGAGGGGATGGAGCCAGCGCGGGGCGAGGAGGATGCATTCTCCCCTTCCGAGTGGGCCAGTGCTGGCACCTTGGAGGCTGTGAGTGCCCCCAGCCACAGAGACCCTCCAAGATGGGGTGCCCCTGGGTTTGGGGGCTCCCAAGGGTGCTCTGATCCTGTGCATGATATGTCCCTGGGGCAGATCCTGCTCCTGGCCGTGGAGACCCTCCTAAATGGGCTTGAGGACAGCCTGGAGCCCATGGGTGCTGCACCACATCCCCGTCCCAGTGTCCCCTACGTGTACCCCAGCTCCCCACAGCCTCAGGGACAGCCTGGAGCCCATGGGTGCTGTACCATGTCCCTGTCCCGGTGTCCCCTATGTGTCCCATCTCTCCCCAGGAGGAGGAGAAGAGCCTGCGGCAACGCCCAATCCCGGCCCGGGACCCCTCTGCACCCCACACCTGACCCCAAACGCAACCGAAGGAGCCCAAGAGCCGGCACTACCTCCGCACCCCGGGGGTGTCGTCCCCCCTGCCCTCATCCCCCTTTCTGCGGCCGCTTCCCCGGCTGGGGCTTGGCCCCACGGCACTTTCCCATTCATCCTGGCTTGTCCCCATTGCCATCCCCAAGCTGGGGTGACGTGGGGGGGCTCCAGGGACCCCCATTTTCCCCCCCTCCTGCACTGTTGCACTGGCCCAAATCCCCCCCTCCAAGGCCCGGCCATGCCCCGCTGTGGAGGAGGGGAAGTGACTGCTGNTTTTTTTAATTATTATTATTTAAAATGAACCCGGCTGTATATTTTCTTTTTTAATTACTATTATTTAAAATTAACCCAGCGCTGCTCATCCTGTGGGGATAAAGGCTTCAAGGCTGGGGGCACGATGCACTTGGCTCTGGGGGCGACACCGCTGGACAACCCCTCCCAGTACAGCAAAAGCCATGGCATGGTGTTCATTGGCAACCTGTAACACTGTACGAACACCCCCATGGTGGCACCCATGGGTGCTAGTCGGGCGCGTGGACTCGCTGGTGCAGGAGGAGGTTGGAGCTGCGGCTGTAGCAGCGGCCGCAGTGGGCGCAGGGGAAGGGACGCTCGCCGGCATGTGCCCGTTGGTGCCGCAGCAGCGCCGAGCGATGCCGGAAACCACGGTGACACTGGGGACAACGGTGAGGCTGCTCGCCCGTGTGTCGCCGGCCATGCTCTACTAGGCTGGCTCGCTGGGTGAAGTGCTGCCCGCACTGCCCACAGGCAAAGGGTCGCTGCCTGCCGTGCGCCCGCCCGTGAGCTGCCAGCGCTGCCTGTCGCCCAAATCGCTGCCCGCACTGCCCGCAGGCAAAGGGACCCTGCGCGCCGTGGGTGCCAGCGTGCGCCTGGAGATGTGACCGCTGGGCGAAGCATCGCCCGCACTGCCCGCAGGCGTGGGGCCGGGCGCCAGCGTGACCCCGGCAATGCCGCAGGAGGTTGGCACGGTTGGCGAAAGCCCGTGGGCATTCGGGGCAGGCATGGGGCCGTTGGCCAGTGTGGGCGCTGCGGCGGTGCTGGGCCAGGTAGGCGCTTTGGGTGTAGGCACGGGGACAGTCGGGGCAGCGGTGCGGGCGCTCACCAGTGTGCACCAGCTGGTGCCGCAGCAGCGTGGCGCTGAGGGCGAAGGCTTTGCCGCACTCGCCACAGGGGAAGGGGCGCTCGCCTGTGTGTGCCAGGCGGTGCCGGGCCAGGTGAGCCCGCTGGCGGAAGCGGCGTCCACAGTCACCACAGGCATGGGGCCGCTCGCCGGTGTGGGTCTGAGTGTGCCGAGCCAGCGTGGAGCGGAGAGCGAAGGCTTTGCCACACTGCGGGCAGGGGTGCGGGCGCCCCGTGCCGTGGGCACCCAGGCGGTGTTGGGCAAGGTGGGCGCTCTGCCGGAAGCGCTGCCCACACTCGGCGCAGGCAAAGGGACGCTCGCCCGTGTGCACCCGCTGGTGTACCAGCAGCCCTGCACTGCCAGCAAAGGCTTTGCCGCACTCGGCGCAGGCGAAGGGGCGCTCGCCCGTGTGCCCTCGCCGGTGCGTTGCCAGCGCCGCCCGGTCACAGAAGCCGCGGCCGCACTCAGCACAGGAGAAGGGACGCTGGGCTCCGTGTAGCACCTGGTGCCGCATCAGTGTGGTGCTTGCCCTGAACCGCTTCCCGCATGCCCCGCACCGAAAGGGACGGGTACTCACTGCCGTGGCCTCACCGTTGTGCCAGCTAGGCTTGGCGGCATCCTCCGTGTGTCGATTCTGTGGGGCTAATTTGGTGCTGCTGGCATCTGCCGTGTCCTGGCATTGTGTCCCCAAACTGGCACTGCTGGTGGCTGCCTCATCCTGGCACCCCAGTATCAGTTTGGAGCTGCTGGTGTCTGCCTGGTTCTGGTGGTGTGTCCCCAAAATGGCACTGCTGGTGTCTTCCTGGCCCTGGCACACTGGCATCGGTGTGGCACTGTCAGCACCCACTTCATCCTGGCATTGCAGCCCTAAATTGGCACCGCCAGCATCAGCCCAACACCGCAGCATCATTTTGGCACTGCCAGTGCCTGCCGTATCCTGGCTGCCTGGTGTCAGTTTGGCATTGGTGGCATCTGCTTGGTGTTGGCACGGTGGCTTCAAATCGGCACTGCCAGTGTCCTCACTGTCCTGACTCACTGGCATTGATTCAGCACTGCTGGCATCTGCCCCAGCCTGGCACCACGGCCCCAAATCGGTGCTGCCGGTGTCCATCCTGGCACCCTGGTGCGGTTTCAGTGCTGCCAGTGTCCTCCTGGGTCCTCTGTCTGCGGTGCAAGGAGAGAAGGGGTGAGCAGGCAGCACCTGAGAGGTGTCACACTGGGGTGGGGGTGGACCCCACCCCGGTACCAGGGACACCCCAGAGACACCAGCACACTGGTGATGGGCGCTGGGCCCAGCTGGTGATGCCATCACAGGTGATAGGGACAGGTCCCCATGGGCAGCCTGGTGCCCTGGTACTGATGGGTCCCACTGCCCAGTGCCTTTCCCAGTCCCAGGCTGGTCCCCCAGTACCGTCTTTCCAGTTCCCCAGTACCAGCCCGGTATACCCATCATTTTGCCAGTAACCAGGCCCCACAGCCCAGTGCAGACCCCTCCTCCCCGGTATTGGCCCCCCCCCCGCTCCCCGGTAGCGGGTGCCTCCCCCACCGGTTTCACCCTGGCACCGGCTCCCCGGTACCGGTATCCCCCGGTTCCGGCTCCCTGGTCCCGGCTCCCCCGGTCCCAGTATCTCCTGGTCCTGGCGCCCCCGGTCCCGGCCCCCCGGTCCCAGCCCCGCCCCGATCCCGGCGTCCACCCAGGTCCCTGCTCCCCCCGTACCGACCGACCCCCGATCCCTGCTCCCCAGTACCTCCTACCTGGCCCCAGTAT
>VYZV01032402.1:0-12810 GCA_013401275.1 Pandion haliaetus | reverse complement strand
TAACATTTGATTGTGTTATGAATGTTGCTAAATTCTTATACTGAAGACAAGGGGAAAAAACCTCCCAGTCCACTTTCTATACACCACTAATTCATTTCTATATTTCTTACTATGTATGTCCTTATTTATATCCTCCGTCATATAACTAACCTCTTTCATTCTTAGATATCTTCACTTAGGAGCTTCTCTGCACTTCCAATTAACTTTTGTGTTTGGAAAATGAATATTTATTTTCTGTTTCTAGGTAACTTTTCTGACAAAATAACGACTATAACAGAGTATCACATATTAGATGAATCAAATTATGTACAGAATAACATTAGAATATTTCTTCAAAATCCTTATGAAAAAAACGGGTTGCTTTGCTTCTTTCCACCTCAGCCCCAACTCTCTATTGCTGCCTCCTGTTTCAGTGTTTGGGAATAATCTCATTGTCTCCCTCCAAATTCTACTTAGTCTACCTCCCCGTCTTTCAAAGCTCTCCAGTTAGGAACCTACTTGGATAACTTCTAGATTGCATTTTTTTTACGTGCACTTTTTAATTTATTTCCCAGGCTGTACCAACTAATTGGTTTAATGAAATGATTTTTCATCTCATATTTCAAAGGTAGAGCCTGTCATGCAGGAATCCATCCTACTTTTCATGTTGATCATGTACACTGAAGATGTCAAACACAAATAGTTTTCAAATCTGCAAGCTTTGGGAAATAGTTTTCTAGCTGGGCATATTAGGAGACAATAGTCATCTTAGTGACTTTTTCACATAGTATTCTTTTTGTATTTAAGAGTTTCATCTGGACTTTGCAAAACTAAATATCTCTTTTTCTTTCAACTATAGAGCTGCTGCTGGCAAGCTTTTTAAAAAATTAACTCCTACTTTGAAGTTTAAAATCAGCTTTTAAAAACCTTGAATATAACTTTTTATTCCCATTAATAACCAAACTATTCATGTGCAGAAGTATGTTCTAAAACGCAGATGTGGGCATGTAAATCCATAAGGGAATGTGCACTAACGCTTTATTGTAACTTATAATGTAGCTGCTGTAATTAAAATAATTACTAATTCTTCCACAAAGTTATCTGAATCTGTACTGGCTCCTTCTGTATATAAAACGGCCAGTTACCTAACGACCACCTTCAAATGGTTTGATTAAATGTAGGAAACAATGTAGCATTATCAAAATAACTTCTGTCTTTGAGAAAAGGCCCCATCACTAGAGAGGAAAAAAAGAATTATTCCCTATAGTGAAAACAACCGTCCATATTCTGTTTCCAGATACAGATTAATTATGCTAGAATTAATCCGAGGTAAATCCTATCTTCAAAACAGTACTTCTAGATTTATCATTCTAGATCTATAACATGTAACAAGGAGAATTTGGTTTACTTTCTCCTTAAAATAAGCCATTAATTTCATACAGTCATTATAAAAATCTGCAGTCTAAGTGTATTTCTTTTATAAAGACAATCCTCCCATATGAGCCACAGACAGGGAAACTTCTTTAAATCCTTCAGGACATCTTTTTAGATTACTCTTGTTTTTTGCTTATTACTGCACTTATGTGAACTTATTCATTTAGTTTAAACCCTATTTCTTTCAATACACGCTCATGAGTTGCTGTAGAAAATATCCTGCCGTTCCAGAAGGAGAGTCAAATGTAAAGCAGATATTCCTTACAGCTTCTCCCATGCAAATAGTCATTAAATGTACGCAACCTCTATCTCTTGACAGTGAAAAAGTAACATGACAGATAGCTATGCTAGCAACAGTTGATGTGATGGAATTGGTAAGAGCACAATTAAATCCCAATGAATGTCCATACAAAATCATGCTTAGACAACCAGCACAGTAGAAAACCACTGCTATCGACAGCTGTTTTAAGAGTAATTATTAGATTCACAATTTTTCCACCTGAACTCATGTAAAAATGGTAGCTTATAAGACAGTAAGAAATGTTGACCATTTAAGAATATGCAGTGCAAAATACACTGTGCTCCTTCCATAAGCCTTCTCTGAATCTTGACACTTCTTGCAATATGGATTATGCTTTAAAAAAAGATAAAGAGGTGCTTTACCAGTAATGGAGTTGCTAGTACAAACAGCATAATGTCAGCAAGATAGGCTGGCTTAGCCAAGAATAAAAGAGATTGAGACTTAGGAAGGATCCTCTTGTTTGCTGGCCTCTTTTTATAGTGGTATTTACGCACCTCACAATCTTTGTCTTCACAGTATAATTGCAAAGTGAGGAATTATTATAATTGCCATTCTACAAATGAAAGAGAGACTAAGGGGCTATATTTTAAAGGTACTTAGGTGCCTGAAGATGCAGATAGGCACCTACTGGTATTTTAGCTCTTAACCTAATTAGCAGATTTAGTTGCAAATTCTAGCCTTGGGCATTAGTGTTTGATAGCTCTGCTGTCTATTAAATCACCAGGAATATCATTACAGCTGTCTTTCTGAGTTTCATGTTTAGTGTTTACATGTAACTTTAGTTAAATGGAAGAAGAGAGGGAGAATATTCCAAAACAGTGGGGAATAGACTTAAAGTGATTATACATGAACAATTTGCACTGAAATACATAACAGGCATTGGAATTATGCCAAGACAGGATATTGAATACCCTAATATAGTTAGTTTAGTTGCATAGCCTTAGATGTATTAACCACATACTACTTCTGTCACATTACAGTTTCTCCCTTCATTCTGAAATTCTTGTTCATAATGCTCCATTCTAGGACAAGTAAATCTCTTATGTTTATTTTACTCTCAGCTTTAATGCTTCACTATTTAATCTTCGTGTATTGTGTCTTTATCTGAAGTAAAAAAAAAAAATATTGTTAACAGTATGAGGTTGCACACAATAGTATGTTTATACAGCTAAGAAATTCTCTGGTAACAACTCAGGTACTATTTAGCATTAAATGGGCTAAAAACATTTGCAAAACAGCTGCCAGTACAAATACTGCATGGAGGGGTTGACAACATGGGTAGGAATTCACAAATAGGTACCTTAAATGAACTTAGAAACATTAATGTTTCAAGCTTCCCGAATCAAATTGAAACATTAGAAGGCTGACATTTATTCTTCTATTTTTATAGCACAGTTCACAAATTGTATCAGATCTATATTTACGTCACTTCAAAAATAAAAAATAGGTAGCAAATGTTTCCCACCTTGGTTTGCTTTATAGCTTCTATAAAATTTAATTGTTCAATGTAACCAAACTAGTAACACTTGGACTAAATTACTGTTGGGCCTATTTTGTGACAAAAGTATTAACTAACTATAATTCTGCTATAACAGGTGACATGACAGGAAATAAACTGGCAGTTTGCAGTTCTCCTTGGTGTTTGTATTTGCCAGATCTGTTGCCATGTTCTCTTCTGCAAGATAACCTCACAGTTAAGAAGATCTCTAGCTGCTGCCACTATACTTCAAAATCTTATCTCTGGAAATATGTATGAAGAACCACACTCTATTTCATTAATGATAGATCAGTCATTGAAATACGCAAGAAAATGCAGTGCTGGGGTTTAGTATCAAATAAAAGCTAATACTGAACTTAATACTGAATGTAAGTCTTTAGCAATACCTATTAATAATGAATAAGGATTTTTAAATTTAGTTTAAATTTAGATTGACCAATTGCTGGTCAATCAATTTCAACAGCCATTTAAAAAAAGGCAGGTATCTTCTTTTGAAATTCACAATCTCAACCTAATCAATTAAAATAATGCGGGTAAGAAAAACAAAACAATACTATCATAGAGAAAAGCCATTACAAGTTTCTATTGTCATACTATAATACTATTTTTAATGTACACCTTTGGATAAGCAAACACAATGTTGTAGAGATATAGTATGAATTATTTTTTTATTTCCTGCACAATTTAAGTCTTATGGATGTGTAGGGCAGATTTTTAGCTTTTCAAAACTATTGTATTATCCAAAAACTAAACTTAATGGCTATTGTATGTAAGTCATGGTGTAAAAGTCATGGTAAAAGGGATTCTCCTCTAAGACAAGACATAAAGCTACTGTTGTCCCGAGGAAATTTTCATTACTTCTCACCATAAGACCTGTTGTCTTACTTTTACTTTCTCTGAGCCCTACCGCCTGAGGACACCAAACCAACTGCTCCTAATTTATCCAGCTCTTCCCTCTGCAACTTACATACTAGTTCAGCCTTACAAATAGGTTAATAGCTACCCCCTGCTATGCCATCAGTGCCAATTCTTGGACTGGGCTGTGCTGGTGCAGACCCCCTGGGCCATGTTGCGATATCAGGACCAGCCAATATTGTGTTCTTGTTTTGGCTAAAAGTGCAGTCAGTTGGGACAATCTGGTACTTTCTTGTCCTGGTTATGGTACAGTGAGTTGCAACAATTAGGCATTCCCTAACCATATCTGAAACTCCTGTTGCTTGGAACCATACCTGAAATTCCTGCTGCCTGGATCGTGGCCTACCATGGAAGGCACCAGAATTACCTGAAAAGAATTGCGGTCAGAATGGAAATATACCGACCAAAGTCAATCATCTCATGATCCTACAAATAGCGATCCTAAGTGAGACCCTTTGAGCTATCCGGGATCGTAGCAGGCTGTGACCCAGTATCTCCCTGAGGTGGAACGCCTCTCAGGGTAGATTTTGTGAGGATTTCCAAGATTGTCTGCTGATAGATGCCAACAAAGAAGAAGGGGTCAAAGATTGTCTGCTGACAAATGATGATGAAGGAGAATAGTGAGTAATTCACCACAATCAGTTTTCTCAAGTTTCAAAGATCATTTGGTACCAATAATTTACCACAATCGGCAAAGAGAAAAATCTTGATCATAGCTTAACCTCTGTATCTGTGTGTGTGTGTGCATGCAATTCAATTTAGGAAACTTTGTAGTGTTGATTATTGCAAATTTTATTAAATCACTCTGATAATTGGCTAATGATTAAGTACTGTTAAAAATCATATGACCTAATCTTCTGATTTACCATAGTAGTGTTAATAAATCTTGAATTGCTGCTACCTCAAAGTTGTGTAGGATCCATAACCACTCATTCCCTGACAAACTGGTGTAGTAACTCAACGGGAGGTTTTCCTTACCCTTTATATTAATTCCATTTGACATAAACTGTTGACCGAGTCTGGGACTAAGTCTGGATACAGCCACACCTAGACTCCTCTCTGAAAACGAGTTTAGAAAGCAAGGGGGTCCACTCTGAATCTGGTGACTCAATGGGATGTTCTCCCCTACCTTTCTGTGTCTCTGGTCTCTGTGTGAATCATTCTAACTCGATTCTAACCCAATTTTCCTTTGTATGTTTCTACCATGCAGTAATTAAGAGTGAACCTCGCCATCGAACCTTGTTAAGTTGCACTTTTACAACATTATATTAAAATCTCTTTTGTAAATACCTTCATTGGTTATTCTTTAACTGATCTAAATCACTCATACATGACAGGGCATTAGGAGATAATGACAGGATTAGCCTAATTGCCAAGACCTTTTGGGTGACCTCAAAGCCAGGAACACCTTTACCTGGAGTCACCTATGTCCACTCCTACAGTTCTTATCAGACGCAACCCATATCATCATGTCCTTCAAGCCACAACTTAGCAACCCATAACCTATGCACCCTTCAAGAACATCACCGTACGGGCAAGATATCCAATCCTCTTATCCCTTATTGGACCACTTACACTACCAGAGGAAAATACCATGCACAACAGAGAAATCCCATAAAATACTAGGGAAAGAAATACTGCAAATACAACAAGTGGAACTACAGCATGCCTTATTCTTCCTATTAGAAGAGGACTTATCAAAGTAGGTAGTTACTGCACATGCACTTTCTCTCATGTGTAGATGTACAGACACACACAATCTCTTTTTTCTTAGGCAAACACCTACCTTGGCCTTCTTGCCTCAAAACTGCTGGCTGAACACTGAATCCGGCGCTGCCACACAACATAAAGGCAACATAAGGTTGAGAAGGGCAGTGAACCTGGTGAGGGGCCTGGAGCACAAGTCTTATGAGGAGCGGCTGTGGGAACTGGGGTTGTTTAGCCTGGAGAAAAGGAAGCTGAGGGGAGACCTTACCGCTCTCTACAACTACCTGAAAGGAGGTTACAGTGAGGTGGGTGCTGGTCTCTTCTGCCAGGTGGCTGGTGATAGGATGAGAGGAAATGGCCTCAAGTTGCACCAGGGGAGGTTTAGATTAGATATTAGGAAAAATTTCTTTACTGAAAGGGTTGTCAGACATTGGAACAGGCTGCCCAGAGAAGGGGTTGAGTCACCATCCCTGGAGGTATTCAAAAAGCATGTAGACAGGGCACTTCATGACATGGTTTAGTGGGCATGGTTGATGGTTGGACTCGATGATCTTAAAGGTCTTTTCCAACATAAATGATCCTATGATTCTGTAAATCTGCTTGCACACCACCTATAGCTGAGCTCAGAACAAGAAAAAAGCAGCTCCATGTGCTGTATGAGCCAGCTTTACATGCATTGACCTGACAATATTTTGTTTCTAGCAGGTACAAAATCCAGCCGTGCTAGTTAGCTGCTTGGGATATCCTGTCTCCCTCACCTGCAAATCAGCTTTGCTCAGCATGGATGGCAACTCTACTTTTTGAACAGGCAAAAGTCCTGACCAAAGTCAGTCTGTACAAAGATGGTGTTACTTCCTTTTACTGGAGCCACTCCAGTAAGATCAGTGATGCCCTTTGTAAGATCAAGGTAAATGCAGAGAGAAGTCTGCCTGGCTTTCTTTAAGAGAGCAGAGCACTCAAATATAGAGCATCTTGATTTACCAGCAGATTAGTTTTTGAACTGACAGTGCTGACACTGCCAAAAAAAAAAAAAAAATTTAAAAATTATCTTTAACAGGAGCAACCAGATTGTGGCAGACAATCTTCTCTCAAGAATAAAACAAAGGCTAGACAGAGCCTATGCAATCTCTCATAGAGCTGTCAACTTTTTTCTTTCTCTTTCATGATTTACAACACACAAATTGTGTCGGATTTTTCCGACTCCCCTTATCTTCTCTAGTACTGAAAACGCCATATATGTCTGTCATACAGCACTTTTCCTTCCCACAGAATCCTCAGAAACCAGCTTGGATATACACTTTAAAGCAGCAGAACAGTGGCCAGGCTGTCAGTGCCCAGTTCTGTTAACAATATTGCAGTGAAACACTTCTACCACAGCCCCCGCAGTGCAGAGGAAGTGATGGGGACTTTTCTGGAGCGTTAAGAGTTGGAGAACTTTCTCCTGTATTTGCTTTTCTGTCATTAAGTCTCTGTGGGCAACCACCTAAACTTATTTCAAGATGGGCCAAGACATAGAGTCTTCATAAAGAGTCTTGGGAAGATATCAAACGACCACAGAGGCCTGGGAAAATTGCTTTTTAGGAGCGGTGTATGGAGGAAAATCTTTTCACTTGTGGATTTTTTGAGGATAGCAAAGATGTCTTATACTCAGTATGCTTTTGAAACCTGGTAGGAATTAAAATGCACTGCATTTGATGACAGGAGTTACCTACTCACTATAAACTAAAAAAAACCACCTTACCTCCTGAAATCATCTGATGATAGTAGAGGTATCTCCTTCATTTGTTCACAATATATTGTTCAGTATTGACTATTACATTTTGCTGGAGGGGTGCAGCTGGCAGAGGTAAAAATTCCTGTTTGCTTTGTGCCAGGTACTGCAATTTGGGTCAGATGGATACCTCTGGGGAAAGGTGGAAGGAGCAGGAATCTCCTTTTCTGAGAGTTGCACAGACTGTTCAACTGCTAAAAGGTTGCAGAGTGCAGGTGAAATAGGAGGGAGTATGAGAAACACAGGATACAGATAGCCTGCAGCATAAAAAGAAACAGGAAGCTATCCAGGCCTCAGATGTGAGAGAAAGTCTGACTTTTCTCTGAGGACCCAGCATGGTCAGCGTCAAAATCATTGCAATCCAAAAAGCCATTGAAAGTTGCTGGATGAAGAACAAGACTGAACCGAAAGATTTGTCTTTCAGTGACACATTAAGCAAAGCAGAGATTTGTTTTCAAGCCGTTTATTTTTATCCAATCTCAACCAGGAGACCTCAGTGGTTTTGTGGCTTTACATAAAAAAAACCTTACTGTTCTAATTTGTCTCGAAATAACACCAGACTCAGTATACAGTTTGTAAGCTGTTCTGACTTTTCTGTAAGCACATTTTAAAAGAAAGATGCAGGAAGATATACTTCAAAGCTCTGGCTGACAAGTTTCCCTCTACATTTCCTCAAAGGTAAATGGCAGCCAGTCCCTAGGTGCTGCTTCGGGAAAATGGTGAAGACCCAACTGTTCCACTGGCAGTCTTGTACAGCAACAGGAGGGAGGGCTTGCCTGTGGGCCAACCCTGAGACACAGATGCCCATCTGCCTTGTGCCAGCTGCCACCTATGTTAGTATACAAGACCTGTTAGATCAGTAGAGAAAGCTGGGAGCCTCAGGTTAGGTCCAGCTCCAAGTAGAGCTGCCATCCGTTTTACAAAAAGTGGTCACAGATAATAGCAAAAGACAATAACAGTGCTATTTTAAAAGGATGGCAAGTGCGCTGAAAGCTTTCCCAGGACATCTGGCCACCAAACTTTTACAGGATGCTTTCACAGGATGTTACTGATTCTGTAGTACTCAAGCACACTCTGGGCTAAAAGGGGCCTTGTTGGCCGCACTACAAATGTTTGCAAAGATTTGTGGGTTAACTGTTAAAAGTGTCAGAAAGGAGAATGTGAACCTGACAGAGTGACAAGAGAAGCACGATTCAGGTGCTGAATTATGGGAGTCTATTGCCATTTTTAAAAACCCAGTATGCCCTGCCAGACCTCCTGTAAGTCTGTTTCATATCTGCCAGCCCTCTGCAGATGTCTCACATACCCAAGGCCATAAAAAAAGGTCATCAGGTGCTTAAGTGTAAGCACTTGAGTCTCACTCTCAGTGTTTCAGAGCCATTTCTGAGAGAACAATTGATTATTCTTGGGCTTTGACTAAGAAAAATGTTCATTTAAGATAACTACAGCTAAATACGAAAACAAGTGTAATTCTGCCAATCTGGATTATCCCACATGGGGGGCAGGAGGGGATGGAAAAAAAAAAATTCAGTAATAGCCTTCTGATCTGAGTTTCTACAGCTCTTACATCAAAAGATGGGGAATGAACCACCAAAACGGAGATCTGGCTTTCTAACACTGCAATTCCAGAGACAGGCAAGAAGCTTCACGATTGTGAACAAGCTCCAAGTTCTTCTCATTTCCCATTCTGACTCTCTGGTAGCTGAGATGAGCATAAAACCAAACGTACAAACCCGTGAGACTGACTCTCAGATATGACAGCTGGTGGTAGACAGCAACTGGGCCAGCGCAGACAGGAAATTGTTATGAGAGAGGCAGACAGGATGGCAGACGTTGAAGGCTCCCTCCTAAACTTCTTTTTCTTTGGGGCATGTGGCAGATTCGGAGCTGCTCCGTAGTTATTTAGGAATACTGTGCGCTAACTTAGTCATTAGAATGTTTTTTCTACAGCTATGATGATTTAATTCAGTCACAGTCTGTCTGGAAAAGAAGGCAGGAAGGAAAAGCATGGCAAAATACATGCCACTTCTTCAGGAGTTAAAAGCCAGTGCTAAAAGAGGTAGTTTTGGTTTCTTTTCCAACCAACCTATAAAACCAGTTCTGACCTGGACGGGCAAAGCATGCAAAGACTGAAGAACATAAGAAAGAAGATGAACACTAACAAAAAAAGTCTCATGCTCCAAAACTGTGTTTTATTTACTAATAGGAAAAAGTCATTAGTGAGTAATATTATTTACGAAAAGTCTATGTTGTTATCTAATTACCTCCTTCCACTGCTGCTGTCTTACTACAAGATACTTCATGTTAAAAGTGCCTTCTTCAAACAGAATACACCATAATGCACAGATTCCCAAAAAGAACTGCAAGTAACTAAAATCAGTCAGAAAGGCAAGATAGCAGATCTGATGAACTAAGAAAACTGAAATTACACTTTGAGGTATAAAATAGTCACACCCTCCCACTGAAAATAAGACACATGCAAATGGCTTTCAGCCAGTTCTTCTCTGCAATTAAACATAGATATCATGTGACTACAACACTATGCACCTTTTGAATTCCCTAAATCCACACATGAAACAGATGGTTAGAAATAGTAGAGAGGCTGCAGCTTCTACTGTGGTGGCATCAACCTGGGCCCAGCAGTCAGCCAAATCATACTGAAAAAAACAGACCTTTGCTGCAGATTAACACTGTGGTCCCTCCCCATCACTTTTCCAAAGTCCACTTTTCTCTCACACAGTGGGAGTGTTTTATGGAGGAGAAAAACTCAGCAGAGCATGAAATAGAGTCATGAATGTTAATACATGAAGCAGTGTTCTCCAAGACCCTAGATTGGAGCCAGCAGTACTACCAGTATTCACTTTGAGGTATCAATAACCTGATTTTGTCTTTTGAAAATCCAAGGCTGTGTCTCATTTCTTTGTTCACTGTGAAATTTAGCCTAATGGATTTGCAAAAGTCATTCAGTTCACAAGGTCTAGGTGTAATTTCTTCTTTTAGAGAATAGGTTACAACGCAAATGAAGTACAGGAAGCAGTCGGTCTACTCTCTCTGTGATAAGCCTTCTTCCAAAATGGTGAACAGACTTTTTCTTCTCTGTCCTCATGAACCTATAATGTTGTATGAAGCCCTACTGAACTTTTCTTCTCCTTACTTCCTTAGGTTGGTCAAAATGCAGCTCTTGGAAGCCTCTTTCTAAAGCCTTAAATAAGAAATTTACTTCCTCCAAACGTGTAATTGAGGGCTACAATATATACTGAACGGATCACACTTTAACCAAACTCTCAAAGATGCTAATGGAAGTCATTCGGTTAATGCAGAGTGATGTTAAAGGGCAGGTAAAACTGAACATAAAACATCATTAACAGGCTACAACAAGACATTACCTTTAGAATGATGGGAGGCATTGTTAGAAAGGCACACCCTGTCTGGTGGCAGTCACACACAGCAATTTATCAAAGGCTAAAGCCAAATACAGGTGGCAAAAAAATGCAATTATCTGGAGCTTCCTAAGCACCAGAGACAAGGTTTTCAGAATAGCATGTATGATGTCATACTCTCACACCCAAAAATAAGAATGCTTGATTAAAAATTTTGGTCATCCAAAAGATTGTACTAAAGGGTAAAGAAACCAACACTGGTGTTTCCTAGTGCTCTTTGAGAAAGATGTCAGTTACCTCATTTATGCCTAAGTTGAGGCAGGCCCTTTGGGAAGTTTTAACATTTACAAGGCAAGATAGGTAATTCACTTGCTGGAATCACGAACACCTTTGGTTTTACCAGCAATTATTTTAACGCAGGTACATTTTTTAGTGACAAGAATATGCATCATACTATACATTACTTTAAGTCCACCATTTCATTCATATTAAATTTTTAAATTTATGCTACAGCAGATTTTAATGGATCTTCTGCCATTACACAAAATAGTCCCTTGAATTTTTAGCTTAAAATCAACTCCTGCCCTTCCAGGAGTTAGTCTGGTATAAGGCTTACTTTCTGATATGCTTTGCAGCACCAGAGCTGGAAAGATGTTATCACATATGTTGCTTTTTTTTACTGGTTAAGTGTCTCCAGCAGTTTATACAATATGTGTTTTGAGAGAGCAGTCACAGATCTCCATCATTTAACTACAAATATTCGTTTATTGTATTCACTTATGTCTCAAGACAGGATACAGTAGTTTTGTTAATTGCTGAATTCTTTTATATGTGTTTACCTAGCCCCTCAAGAATACAGCTCATAATACCTTTTTCACAGGTGAGATAGAAAGGTGTCAAATTATGAAGTCCATACCACCTGAGTAAAACAAAGAACAATAAGGAGGCCTCTCTCACATTCATTCTCCTCCAACAAAGAAGCTGCCACTTTTGAACTTTGCCAGTTCCCTTGACTAACCCAAGAACGTGGCCCTTCCCCAGGTCCCAAACTCCTAGCACCACTGGCCATCAGTGAGTAGACAGATGTGGGTTTTAGGCTGATGGACAGAACAAATGGCTTGGAGTTCATTTGAAACAGGGAAAAAAATGGGGAGCTAATTTTGATAAGAGAATGAGCTTAAAGGTCTCAGGAGCAGGGAAAGAATGTAAGCAAGGAGACAGGAATGAGACAAGGAAATGATTATGAATGTGCTGAAAAAGAAAATACAAAGCTCCTCGGGAAGGTTATACAAGAGTGAGGACAGGGGAAGGGGGAGGAAGCAAGGGAACACACTGGCAAAAAAAAAACCACTGGAAAAGAGATCTGATAAAGCACAGCAAAGGAAAATTAGGGTAAGTTTACAGCTTTCCTACTTACATGGAAGTTTTATTCCCTCTACTATTAATTTTGTAATATTTTCCTCATTGGCTGTAACAGAATTCTCCAAGTTCTTTGAGCCTCCCAGTATGACATACAGTAGGTAAGAGCAAGGATCGCTCAACAAGTGACAGGATCAACATCATAGCTACTGTCCTAGTAACTTACAATCAGATTTAATCAACAGCCTGAAAAAAGGCCATCAGTACTGTTTTTCAGTCTTCCTCTTGTCTTCTCCTGTCCTAGAAAGGCAGAACCTGGTAATGCCAGCAGCAGACCAGTAATGTGTGGGTTGCTGAGTAAATGACCAGAGATTGAGAAAAAGCAGATAATCTTCAATTTATCAGTTCACTGGTCCCTAGGTGTCAACACTCCTGATATGTTCCTTAAGTCCTGCAATCTATTAGC
>VYZV01032401.1:5348-52558 GCA_013401275.1 Pandion haliaetus | reverse complement strand
GTGGTGGGCGGGAGGCGGGGGGCGGCCGCCGTGATGGCGGGCCCGGGCGGGAGGACGTGGAGGGACCTGCTGGGTAGGTGCGGGCTGAGGCGGCTCCGGGGCTCCTCTGAGTGAGCTCTTGGCCTGGCTCTTCCCGCAGGGACAGCGGAGGGGAAGGGAGGGGGTGAGCGTCCCCTCTCCACCCTCATACACCCTGCTGCTCTGGCCTGTGTGGTGCTCCGGGCTCCTGGCAGCCCCTCACCTCGGCTCCTCCTCAGCCCTGCTGCCCCTGCTCCTCCGAGGAACCCTCTCCCAAAGGCTGCTGGCCTTCCTGTGGCCCTGCCGCAGCTGCTGTCCTGGGGTGGGGGTGTCAGGGCAGGGCTTTGTTTGCTCTGGGCCAAGGGCCTTTGGAGGCCGACGGCTGACGGTGCCTGACAGGGCTTTGGCTGCACTGGGCTGCTCGTGCTGAAGGCCGTGGGGCTTTGTCTGCAGAGCTACCCGGCGCAGGCCTAACAGAAACATCCTGCACTGCTCCTGTCGTGCTGCCAACTAATGAGGGTCTGACCGTGGCCACCTTTGCCCTGTCAGGGACATGTGCTGTAGCAGCAAAGAGAGGGAGATGTCCTTGGGGGGCTGTCGGAGCAAGCTGTGGTTGTAAAAGAAATCCCAACTTCTCAGCAGGGAGAGCCAGGAAACGAAAAAGTGCCTTTAGGAGCAGAGCAGAGCTCCAGGAAGCAGCTCTGCGCCTTCTGGATCACCATCAGAACCTGAATGACCTCCTCCTGGAGGTAGGAGCGGGCGGTTTGGGGGGTAGTGGTCAGGCTGGGGATCATGGGAGATGCCAGCTGGAGGTGGGTTCCACCAGGGCCCTTCCTAGGGCAACTGTAGAATGAATGTCCTGGGAACACAGTTTTCATAAGTGAAAAGAAAAAAACAACACTGTGGGAATAAGCTGAAGTTTAGAGGTCTGTGTTGCAGAAATGAGTTTTGTTTTGTTTTGTTTTTTCCTTTATTCCTCTGTTTTATTGTTACAGACTAAAAATGGCCAAGCATGGTTTGGATTTGGGACAAAAGGAAATCCAGCACCTTTTCCTTAGGGTCAGAACTGGCTTCTTGTGAATATAGGAAAAAAAAAACCACCAGGAGAGACTATTGGGTTTTCTCTGAATTACCAACTATTTCTGACTAATGTGACTGTCTTTATGAACACCTGTGTCATTTGCCTATATAGACACTTGAGCTAACGTTCTGATTCGGCCATGTTCTACCTTCTCCTTGCACACTGGAGAGAGCTTTTGATTTTGGTAACTTGAATAGACTATTCAAATACGTCCCACAGTTCAGCTACAAGGATGTATGTTTCTGTACAGAATATTTGTCTTTATAAAAAGAAAAAAGGGGATTTAACTAGAAATGGATCCAACATTTTGACATGTTTCATCAAATATTTATGTCAGCGTGGCTTCACAGAAGGGACTTGAGAGACAGAAATTCTGTTCTTGGTGCTGCTGCTGATCTGTTGGGTGACTGGGGACAAGTAACTTTGACCTGTATCTTCTTTTCTCTGCATAAAATGAAGATAACTGTACTTAAGTCTCTTATAAAGTGCCCTGAAATCTCAGCCTTACCATGACCATGTGGGAGCCTGGTGTTAATTTCCCTTCAGTTGCTCCAGCCCCCAAGAATGCCAGGGCTGATCAGTATAGTTTAAAGGGAGTAGGTTTGGAAATGTGTTTAATAGACATCTAAGATTGTTATGTTTTTGTTTGGCTTCCAGGTGGAAGATTCAGTCAAGCCAGGTGGACAGGGTGGTGTAAAGCACCAGGAAGTATCATCAGAATCATTTATAGGTGAGTGAAAGAGTATCTATTGGAGACAGACGCGGGAAAGAACTTTTCGTTATGTCCTGAATTTCTGCCTGTTAAATGCAATACCAGTTTTACTTTCTTTTCATTGTTCTGGTCTCCCACTTGGCTACTCATTTCTTGTCCAGTGGTGACACTGCTGGCGAGGTCTGATTGTTAATTATTTTGATTACTTGAAAGTGTTAGTGTGAGCCCCACAAGACTAAAATACAAAATTCTGCTTAGCGAGGATATTCCACCTCTTCCCCTGGTTGTTCTGTCCCTGTTTTATGTACAGTAAAGGAACAATACATGGAAATAAAAATGATTTGCAACAAATAACATCTGTGCTGGACGGAGTTTAAGACTTGGGACTTCTGTCTTCATAGTCATGTGTTCAAACCCTCTTTTCTCCCGTACTGACAGCTTTCTGCTTTGTGATTTGTTTGTTTGTTGTTTTTTTTTAGTCTCTGTTCTGCAGGAACAGGCCTCAAGATTGGGTGTACCCACAGCAATCTTGGCAGCCAAAAATGCTGTTACCAACATCGAGCGGATCTGCCAGGCTTCTGCAAGCCCCTCTCAAGTCCCACTGCTGAACTTGGACCAGAGAGTAAGGGAAAAGGTTTACGTTTAGTTTATCAAGAAAATGGTATTATTAGGTTTGGCTTTAAACCCAGTTTATCTGTTCTGATAAAGTTACCCAAACACGTAGGACGTGAGCGGCTGATTATTCATTTATGTGTCCAATATGCTTACAGAATTATGGCGTTCTTCTGTACAGGAAAGTGGCTGGTTTTGACAGCTTAAAAATTAAATTTTTTGTCTGTTGCTGAAGTGCAGTGTTACACAGGTCTCTCTAGGCAGATCTGGTGTACCTCAGACTTGGTCTCTTTAGCCATGATTCCATCTTTATTGGTTGTCTCAGTTTGCGGTGTAGCCAGGTTGTGGCGATGGCCACCTGTACAAAAGCTGTGCTGTGGCTGCTGGCTCAAGTCACCTCTGAGGAGCTGTCAGGTGTCACTGCTGTCAGCCTGGCTGCCTTTAGTTGAGCCTTAAGATGAAAAAGTTTGGGCATTTCCCATGAATTCTCTCCACCATTCAAGCCTTTAAAAAGCAGTAAACAGGGAAAAGCAACGCATTGTTTCTCTAGCAATGTGTTATTTACAAAGGAAATTATTTCTGCTTCGTTTCTGGGGTGATTCCAGAAGAGGTTGTCTTGCTTGCTTCAAACAGTCAAGGATTTGCTGGCGAACAATGTGTTCTGTCGCTCGCTCTTCTGTCAAGAAATGTGGAAAATGAAGGTAAGAACTCATGGAGAAATGTTGCTGTGTTACAGACCATTTAGACTTCACCTGTGGCATGTGGTGGTGTGTTTTCAACCCTCCTCTCCTGTGAAGGCCAGGGATAACTGTTAAATAGACTAGTGAAGTGCTGTGATCTCCGTTCAGTTTCCCTCGGTGTTTTTCTTGCCACTGCTCACCTCTGCTCGTGGTTGACTGCAGTCATGAACTCCTCTTGAGAATGACTGTGGTCTTTCTGACCTTTTAAAAGCATGAACTGAATTATAAATGGGGGCGGTGTGGGTGTTTGGTTTTTTTTTTATTTTAAAGCAAGTTCACTGGGAGCTTCTGTGCCTCTGTAGCAGGATTTGCTTTTTTAAAAAGGACTTATTAGAGGTTTGGAAGCAGGTGAATTATTAAAATCGTGTGGCCACTTCTGAGAAACTGCCACAAAGGAGAGTTGACAGCATCTTGGTGATCGAGCGTTGGTTTTTAGGGAGCGAGGTGAGCAGCACTCTTGCCTCTCCAAAGGAGATGTCTAACTCTTTCCATTTGTACTCAGCATGGCTGGTTCTCACTAGGAACCAGCAAGGAAGGGCATGGCAATATAGTGTCTGGAGCTACAGCACGGGTAATGGGATTAAACTCATCTGAGGTGACACCACAGTTAATAGAAGCTTTAGGGGTATCATTTTCTTTCCTATTTAGCTTCACTGCCTTGCTGTTATCAATGAAGTATGCTAATAACTCTCTATCCATTGGCACATAGGTTTGCAGTCTGGGCTAAGCAATCCAGACTGATTGACCAGACAGTGCCGAAGCTCCCAGCTGGCTGTGGGGTGGCATGGTCCCAGAAGTCCTTTATGTGCTTTGCCAGCAATATTCAGTGCGTCTTTGGCATTCTGGTTCTCCGCTCTATTTATCTGGGAATGGTGATAAGCCAAAGTGGGTTCACACAGAATATAGCTTGAGAGAAATACAATAGTAGATAACAGGTTGCATTGCTTCACAAATGTGTTGTCTTGATTTCATTTGGGTGGTTTGTTTTCTTAAGATGTGATGCTCTAAGTGGAGTGAAGGACTTTTGTGAGCGGGATGGTGTTTTGGCTGCTCGCTGCTCTGATGGGAAAGAAGGAAGAGGCTGATCTGCCAGGATAAAGAGGCATGCTCTAGTCTCAAATATCTCATCCTGGGCTGAAAATAGAATCCTGTGTGTTTTGTAGGATGATTAAGATCTCATTCTCAGGTAGACATGGAAATCAAGTGCTGCAGTGTAATTGAGATTGTTACAGTAAAGAATTAGGTTGTCCAAGACAAAGTATGTGGGCAAGTCTAGGGTCATTCTACAAGGCAGCTGCTGGTTGCTGCAGAAAGCTTGTGGGGCTTTGGCTTTTCTCCTGAATGGCTTGTGTGCCCAAGACTCCCAAGTACCTCTTCCTTCACAAGATGTGAAGATTTTGTTTTTGACTTGGAGCATTTTTGTATGGAGGCTGGAATGAGCAGAAGTCACTGCTGCACCCTGGAGTCCTGCTTTGCTAGGACAGTGTCATGGTTTAACCCCAGCCAGCAACTAAGCACCATGCAGCCACTCATTCACTTCCCCCTACCCAGTGGGATAGGGGANTAATAATAAAAGGATTGGATGGAATATACAAAACAAGTGATGCACAATGCAATTCTCACCACTCGCTGATTGATGCCCAGTTAGTTCCTGAGCAGCAATCCAGCCCCCTGGCCAACTCCCCCCAGTTTCTATACTGGGCATGATGTCACATGGTCTGGAATACCCCGTTGGCCAGTTTGGGTCAGCTGCCCTGGCTGTGTCCCCTCCCAACTCCCTGTGCCCCTCCAGCCTTCTTGCTGGCTGGGCATGAGAATCTGAAAACTCCTTGACTTAGTCTAAACACTACTTAGCAGCAAGTGAAAACATCAGTGTGTTATCAACATTCTTCTACTGAACCCAAAACAGCACTATACCAGCTGCTAGAAAGAAAATTAACTCTATCCCAGCCGAAACCAGGACAATCTGGACTCTCCAGGACATTCTGTTCCAGGTGGGAGCTGGAAGGGATGTTGCAGGGAGGAATGAATGGTGCTGTTTCATCTGCACAGAAGCAATGCGTGGTGCCGATTTTGCTGATGGCGAGCCTGGTGTTCAGGAGCAGGACCACCTGAGCAGTGTTGCTTTTGCCTCTGTGTCCATCGGCCTCTCTGCCCATACAGTTGCAGTGTCTCTTTCTGTTGTCTCCTATTGGGAAATGGATTTGAGAGCAGCAAACTCACTTCAGAGACTAATAAACAGTTAATAGGCTAAGCGATAATTCTCTAATCTGTTTCTGGTTCTGAATTAACAAGACTTGAAACTTAGTGCTGTTACCTGTTTTCTGGGATATTCAGTGTTCCTTTGAATATGCAGAATTAGCATTATTTCAGGCGGACAAAGATGGATATATTTATCACTTGACCATGAAAGTTTAAAATGATGATGTATCTACCATCCTAAAACATTCAAAATTTGTAGGAAGGAAAAATCAAATATAATCTTTCCTCATCTGGTATGACCTATGTTGTTTTTAAATTTTAATAAGTTCTGGATAGTTTGAATAAATGCAATTTAGTTTTTATATACAGTTTACGTTAGCCAAATGTTAATGTTAACTGCAAAATGCAGACTATGACCTAAGTGTGACATCTCGTTAGGACCCTCCAGTGCTGGAAGCTGTGTGGCACCTGCACAGAGGTGACATCATTGGACTGGGAGAGCTGCTGGAGAGGTGAGCAGAGCTTTATAGGTTTGCAGATGAATTTAATCTCTTAAAGCCTATTGAAATGTAATCGGGGATTAGTCATGAGTATTCTGGACTAAGAATATAGTCAGGTGCTGGCAAGTGATCAGATTAGCAGGATTTAAGAAGTTACCCTGGGTTTGAGAGGTTACTCTGGGTTAATTAACACAGTTTAAGGTGTGGTGGCTGGTTGTCCGATGGCTGCCAAACTGGCCGCAATGTGAAGTGAAATGGTTCAGTGAGAAACGCCACTGCAGACCATCCTAGGTGATGCTTTATCTAGTGCTTTGTTTCACTGGTGCAGTGGGTGTGGGTAGTTAGCATGCAGTGTGGGAAAGGACTCGGTCACCCAGCTCCTTCAGTTCATCTGGCCATGCTTCCAGGTCTGCTTTGGAAACTCATTTAGCCCATAAAAATCAGTGCTGGTCTTGATGAGAAGTCTTGCTTTGCAGAAGCTGTGTGCTTCTGTCTTCCCAAAACCTTACATTTTGGTGAGATTTGGCAGTTAATAATCAGAGAATGGGGTGGTTCAGCCTGGAGAAAAGAAGGGAGACCTTAGAGCAGCCTTCCAGTGCTTAAAGGGGGCCTACAGGAAAGATGGGGAGGGATTCTTTATCAGGGAGTGTAGTGATAGGACGAGGGGTAATGGCTTTACACTGAAAGAGATTAGAATTAGATTTAGATTAGAAGTAAGGAAGAAGTTCTTCACTGTGAGGGTGGTGAGGCACTGGCCCAGATTTCCCAGAGAGGTTGTGGATGCCCCATCCCTGGAAGTGTTCAGGACCAGGTTGGATGGGGCTTTGAGCAACCTTGTCTGGTGGAAGGTGTCCCTGCCCATGGCAGGGGGGTTGGAACTAGGTGATCTTTAAAGGTCCCTTCCAATCCAAACCGTTCTGTGAGGAAACACTTGAACACACAACTTCACATGCATTTTTTCCTTTGGGTATGTTTGTTGTGGAATCTTTCCATAAAGCAAATAAAGCTCTTGCTGGTCCAAATTAAAGAAATGAAATGTCACATATAGGGCAGAGTCCTGCACAGATGGTTCTTTCCTGAGCCCAAGAGGATGGTGGAGCAAAAACCCAAGCCTTACAAAAACCAGGAAGGATTGAATTGAATGTGCTTTTGTTTGTTCTCAGCAGCCCAGCTGCCCCTGCTGTGGTGGAGTGGCTGTGCAGCAGCCTTTGCAGCCTCTGTGAGCAGGCGGAAGAGTCCTCCGGGGATGTGGAGCTCGCTGGGCACGTTCTCTCAGGCAAGGCACTCAACTGGGCGCTGGTGGAGCGGGGCCCAGCTGCTGGTCCGCACGGCCTGCAGCAGGGACTGTGCAAGTCAAAAGCTTGGAGGTGTAAGAAGAGAGGCCTTGCTTTGCATTTTCTTACCTCATTTCATTCAGGGGAATATATTTTTATATTTGAATTTAGCAATTTTTTTTCCCTTCAGAGATAATTGGCTTGAATTTCTATATCCCTTTGAGTTACAGTATCACAAGAAAGTGTAGTTGCAAGGTGTATAGGGCCAGGGATGATATATTGACGCTCCTGCAAAGTGTCTGAGATATTTTGGACCAGAAATATTTAACGGTTCCATTTCCCCCTGTCACTTACTATTATTTATTTTGAGGTTTTGTTTAGAAAAAAACCACTACACCACTTGATTGAGGAGCTGTAGTCAGACCTTTGGACCAGTGCAGTTGGTCAGGTACAACCCATATGAGTTCTGCAGTGGTAATAGAGCGTAACACCTGTAAATTCTTCAGTCTTTATAATCCTTTCAGGTTCTGTGCTCCTTGCCATCTGTTGTTCTAGGTCCTTTTGCCTGGCCATAATTTTACTCCAAGAAAATAAATTGTTCCTGCTGTGTAGTGAATGAGACTTTTCAAACACTAGTCCTATTGGGAGGCTGAGATGGGGAGGCAAAAGAGCGAGTGATCTTTATTGAAAGGGAAATGCTGAAACACTAATTACTTCTTGATTTGCAGACTTTGCAATCCTGTTTCTTCAGAATGGCTTTCAGCAAACTTCGGAGCTGGGAAGGAAGTTGGAATTCAAGAAGGTCCCCTATGTAAGGACAAAATGAACCTATTTACAAACAGTTGTTTGAAAAAGTAGTTCCCTTATACACCTCTGTGCCTCACTGAGTATAAATAGATCAGAGTTGGAGCAACAAAGAAGGGGGTGGTGGTCCAGGTGCTTGAGTGGATGAGGAGGAAATGGTGAAACCACAGACTTTTTGTCTCTGAAAACCAGAGACTTTTTGTATGGAGGATTCCTCCAAGGTGACGCATCAAGGGCTTTTTAAGCTTCCTTGGTTTCCCCTTTTTTGCATTTGAATATGAGGCATGGAATGCTGGTAAGCATGGGAAATGCTTGCCCTTCAGTCTATTGTATCTGTTCTACAGTAGAGCCTGAGGTAGAAGTTAAGCTTTAAATTAAGAGGGACAAAACTCTTGAGTCCATTTACTTTTTCTGTGTATAACTGTAGCTCTTTTAAACTCTAAATGGTCTTAATTTGTCAATTTTGAACAGATCTGTCATGCTGTCTTACAAAGAATGTTGACATGTAAGTGTTTTTGTGATTCCTAGCTTTGTGCAGTCACTGCTGTTTGCTAGACTTACATTCCTTATTCACTGCTAAATCTCTTAAGGGCATTGCTAAATCTCTAAGGAGAAATCCTTTGCCTGGGATGCTTTTCCTCTGTTATGCATAATATTTATGTCACTGATTTTATGTGCCTCTGCTTTCCCCTTCACTCTTATAAGGTGAGTGTCTTCTAACACTGCAGATAATTTCTTGCCTTTTATGCTAGTTCATTTTGATGCTCCCAGCTGCAACATCAGGTAGCTATCTGATCTGATTTTTAACAAGTTTGATTGGAAGCAATTGCAGCACAGAGGTTAGGCTTGGATTATTTTTTTCTGCTTAGTAAATTAAACGTTGAGTTTACAAAGTTATGTGCAAGTAGGCTATTTTGCTGGCTCACAGTTTGCATTTGCAGACTAATGTTTGTGAAACTTTTTTTTTTGTTGTTTTGTTTAAATCTTGAGCAAAGACCTCTAATGTACATGTGTGCTCTTTAAATAGTCTTCAACAGCTGTCCCAGGGACAACGTGCCTGTTTTGGCCTGGGCAGTCCTGATGCTGCTGCTGAGAGCTGGAGCATAGCAGCGCCTGATTTGCATTGCAAATCCCGATGCAGAAAGACTAAACATACAGGAGGGTTCTTTTTGTCTTGTGTCACAGATGATCTTCATGATAAATTGCTGTATCTGCTGTACAGCAGAGGAAGGTT
Organism: Pandion haliaetus; assembly: GCA_013401275.1. NCBI lineage: Eukaryota > Metazoa > Chordata > Aves > Accipitriformes > Pandionidae > Pandion > Pandion haliaetus. The sequence goes on along the minus strand of VYZV01032401.1, from coordinate 43,381 downwards.
CCCTTACGCCTCCTCGCGTGCCTGATACCAGTGTATTAGTATAATCTGCGCGGCTGCTTCTGTCTCCTTAGTGACAGCACTTTACCACTTTTCTTGCTGGCATGTTTCAGCAATGTGCTCAGTGCTGCTGCAGAGGTTAGTGCTTTTCCTCTGCTGTAAGATGACCAAAAACCAGGACACACCACCAGCACTGCTCCCTCCTCCATTCTGCGTCTCTCCCTGTGGGCGCTGCCAGCCTGATCCCTTACCCCACGTCTCGCAGGGAGCATTGTCTGTAGACAGAGATGCCTTACAGACCTTGTGGAGTGGCTCTAAAAAGGGAAAGCTGTAAGAGAAGTGCTTTATTATTTAATAAGTCCCATCTGAGGTGGCCCTTTAACAGGTACTTGAAAAATAACCCTTATAAACACGGGACTAGGGAATTTTTGCAGGAAGAGAAGCAGGCTGTTGGCAGTCAGACAGCAGTCTGCTAACCTGCTCTTCATTTGACCTTCACATTTGTGCACTGCCACTAGCTGACTTGCAGTCTGTGTGTCTGAAAATTGTATTAAACGAGTTTTATATGAAGTATTTTTATTAGTGTATACTTTTGGGTCACCTTTGAGGGGTTTCACTTAACTAATCAGCTGCTTTGAAGAACATTAGGATTCTTTATGTAAGATAATTCACTATTAATGAAGACCTTCACAGGAGGAGGAGGACAGGCTGAAAGGAGCGTAAGAGCACTGTGCTTCATAGTACTGATCTTGCTGTGTTGAACTGTGTCCGAGGATAAGTAGACTTTATCTCCTTTTCTCTATTCTCCCCTACTTAACCTTAAAAGTATTCCTCAGCAGGGGAGGAGAGTATTACGTGCATGTGAGGGACGCCTGTTTTGCTGCCCCAGCTCAGTATTAACTTTTAAAAGAGGAGGCTTTTAAAGGTAGGATGGGACAAGAAACAGAAAAACTGCTGTTGTTGCAGGCTGGAAAGCAAAGGGTCTCTCAGTATGTGGGCTTTGAGTGGTGTGGGCTGATGGTCAAGGCAATGTGCTGTGCAAGTCACCAACCTGTTTGACCTCTACCAGTCATTTTGGGGCAGATCTAGCTTTTGAAGGACTTTCTGCTAAGCAAACGTAACATGAAATCCCACTGGCGAGGGCAGTTAAAAGCATTGTTTCCAGGGGCTGTTAATTCAAAGCTTGCTTGTGCAAATCCCTGCCTCCAGACAGACTTTTTTCTTGCGCAGCTTTGCAGTGTTCACACTCGCTGATGCACTGCACAATTAGGATTGGGTTTGGAAATCGGATACTAATTTATGTGCATTTTTAGATGGCTTAATTATTAGCACATTCTTGGGAATGTTTTTAAATTGGTTCAAGGTTAGTGTTAATAGTTTTTGAGTCTCTGTGTCACTTTTGAAAAAATTTCGTAAGAATTTAATGCTGCTGAATGGCTTCTGCACATTTCCCTAATGGGGTCACCTTCTTAAAGGTACACAGATTGCTTGTTCCTGTTAGTTCCTGCGTGTTGTTTAGTGTCACAGTTCCTTCTCTCATTGTGTTTCTGTGTTGTTATTTTGGGGTACAGGGGTGCTTGATGCTGTTGGTAAAGAGAAGCAGGAAGATGTCTCCACATTGCAAGCTATGAGGTTCTGGTAAGAAATGCTGTTCCTCCGAATAATGTCAGGAGGAGGTTTTTTATCCACTGTTACACTTGTTACTGAAATAGGGGGAATGTTGTGGGGTTTTTAAAATTTATTTACGCCCCCCCCCCCGCTACTGATGTTTACTATTCTCCTCTTTAATAAAATATGTGCAAATGAAAATGCTTGTAAAAAGATAAGTGTCAGGTAGGAAAGGGTGTTCTGGCAGTGTTGGAACCAATCTTGGAGCACCTTCTTGCTATTTGGTGAGTTTCCCTTGTCAAGTTCTCTCCCTCTACTTCTGAGCAGAAGCACCTGGAAGATGCCGTCATCCTCCAATTCCTGCTTCCAAACCGGTTTTGTTTAACTACTTTGTACACGTCAACCTTCACTCCCATCCTGTGCAGGGATATACGTTAGAAAGTTTGTAAATCTGATACCTACGTAATGTTGAGTAACCAATAGATTTTTAGAAGTACATACAAAAAAGTGTATCTCTCTGGCAATTTGATAAGATAGGTGTAAAAGAAAAACTAGTCATTCACCCTCATCAGTACCTGGTTGATCATACTTCCTGTGCATTGTTTCTGTTTCCTTGTCATTTGTAGGCTGAATGTGTTCAATGTGTCAGTTTATAAAAGTGTGGTTCATCCGGATTCCTTGCAGCAGTTTTTTAGACACACCCTGACCGAAGTTCTTACTTACAACCCGTTGTTGAAAGGTAGGAACAGGCGGGGAGAAGTGAGTGTCTCCAGGGTGTGTTATTGTGTGTCCGGAGATCCATCCTACCCAGGCCTCGCTGAATGGCGACCAGCCTGGAGGACCCAGAGCCAGAGAAGCTGCCTGACTCCCCAGCTCTTTCCCAGGGTCTATATAAGCAGGGTGCCAGATCAGACAAAAAAAACCTCATCTGGGCTCTGGGCTTTAGAGGGCTGTAGATCAGGAGAAAACTTGAGGTGGAAAATCAGTGCCTTCAAACAGCTTCAGCCAACAGCTCGTGAACAGATATTTGGAGTAACATCTAATAGCAGCCTTTGCAGAGCAGACGTGGGAGAGCTCTGGCCACTGGGAACAGTCCTAGGCGAAGGAGAAACGGTTTGGGAGAGGTGGTGCTGCAGAGAGTACTTGTGGCTAAAATAGTCTGTCCCCTGTGTGTGTTTGGGTTTATGCACAAGACGTGGCCTTTCTCTGCTTGACTGGGTGTTTCTTTTGGTAGAGTAGAGATAAAGGCAGGAAGGTTTCTAATCCATGATTGGTAATTGTGAAGCTTGATGTTTTTAGGAAGAAATATGTTTGCACTACAAAATGTCTGGTAAAATCACTCTGAGCAATGATCTAGGGCTGCTTGCCTGTTGTGTGGGAGAGCTGTGTCATTGCTGCCTTCCAGTTGAAAGAGATTATTGAGGAAAAAGATGATTCCTTGCTGATTCTGTGTGCATGCACTATATTGGCGTACGAATGTGTGATGACAAGAACAGCTTTGAGATGGCAGTGCCGTAGTGCAATGGCGCAGTCCTTGTTGCCACAGTCCGTGTTCCAAAGACAAATCAGCAAGAGAGGATTTCAGTGGGTGGTTTTTAATGTATCTGGTTGCCAAAGCCCGAGGGAAATCACGTGTGGTTAAGTTATGCATTTTGCTGTATTTTAAAACCTATTGCTAAAGAGTAAACTTTTCTTTTTCTGGGTACAGTGTCTGATGCCATCCATATGCAGAAAGAGTGGAGCTTTACAAGAACTTGTTCGCTGCTTACTACCTTGTATCGCAAAGTATGTCGTCCTGGTTTCACAAAGAGAACTTTGTTATGTTGGGTTTATATTCATTGAAATATCTGAAGTGATGTTATTTAAAACTAGTGTATTCCAGTCGCAGAATCTGATCCAGCTGCCAGAAATTGTAGGCAGGAGGAAGCATGAAGAAAAAGTACTACAGGGATTTTTGTTTGTGCAAAGCTTTTAGTTGCTTGTCTTTGTTCTCACTGAAGATGTGAATTTTCACTGTTATAGAATACGACATGACTGCTGAAAGAATTGGAATATTACTGTTTATTTTAGCCAATGCTGGTTCCAAGCCAGGATGATATCTGGCCCTGGAAAGCTGATGCAAAAGATGCATGCAGGATAGCTTTTTCAAGAGTCTTGCAAAAGACATTTGCATGTTAATCTTGACAGTGTATTTCAGCCTTATGAGTGGCTGTGTATCATAGCTAAAATGAATTGCTATTGCTCTTCCAGATGTTCGTGGCATTCAGTGCAAAGGAGTTGATCTGCCAGCTGCAGCAAGTCCTGGAGACTCATGAAGTGAACTGGCAGCATGTCCTGTCCTGTGTTTCCATGCTGGTAGTCTGTCAGGCGGAGGCTGAGCAGCTGTTCAAGGGTAAGTAGGTATTGGCAAGCCTGCAAGCTACTGTGTGCTTGTTACTTCTCAGGTACTCCAGAGGGAAACCATGCTGACTGGTGTAGCAGCGTAGTCATTCATAGTTGCTGTTTTGAGATTCCTGCACAGAAAAGAACAGCAGAAAATCTGCTTTTTTCATTGAGAAATTCCATGTCAGTGGCAATGCCAGGCCTTGTGCCTGACACTTCTCAAACTTAGTGTACAGCTAAGAGTGGTTATTTGATAATTGCCTTCATTATTAATTGGAGTAGTGATTACTGAAGCTTAGTTCTTCTCTCTCACCTTTGCTAGCAGACCTTGTTTGTTAGAGTTGCTTACTGATTGTCTCATTGCTGGACTCCCTGCAATTCTTGCAGGTTGAAATCCTAGAGTATTTGACTGTTAAAAGTGCATGAGAGAATGTAAGCGAGTCCCAGAGGTTCCCCAAGCTGCAGTACAAATCCTTCTTTATGTGGCAGATGTTTTATCACAGGTATTTGTCTTCATTTACTGTAGAAAACTACAGCGCAGTTGTCAAGAGCAAAGTCTGAGGTTATTGTTTTATGTTTCTAGATCTACTGAGACATCTCCTGATAAAGGCCTTTGAGAATTATGATATGGAAAATATGATCACTGCATTCCTGATAGCTCGTCAGGCTGCTCTAGAGGGCCCTGCTGTGTTCATGCCTTACTCTGAATGGTTTAAGGTAAGACTAAATGAGGCCTGACTGCTAATCTTTGTTTTAAGTATGAGAACCCTGTGTATAAGGAATGTTCTGCTGCACAGCAAAAGCCTAGTTTCAGACCAGATAGCCAGCAATTGAGAGAGGGGTGGGGGGGGTGGGAGGGGAAAATGAGTAAAAAGTGATTGTATTGGTATTAGGAATGATTTAATATTTATTACTGCCTTTGTGTCTGCAAAGAATATATTTATTTGGCTTTCTCTGGTCTTCCCTTCTTTCATCTTCTAAGTCCGTCTTCTTCTCTAGTTATTTGTCAGGAATGCAGACATGTAATTCCTGTTATAATCATCATGTTGGATGTATTTCAGTATCTTGATAACCAACACTGTTGTTCTTGCATAAGTTGTAGGTTATTGCAGATGAAGCATTGCTATTTCCTGGATGTTTGCATGCAGCTGTAATTGCTGTGTTTGACCTTATAGATAATTGGTCGTTAGCTTTTAGTTGTAAACATGTAGGTATTTTAGGTATGCAAATCTCCACATAATTTAAACCTGTAAATTTCTTTTTATGAGTTTGCAAATCTAAGCTCAGCCTTTGCTGATAGAGCATTCAGGATGTATCAGAAGGTAAACTGCTGATGTTCTGTATGGTTTCAGACTGGCTTATTTTCCTTATGCTCAGATAAAGCTGTGTAGAAACTGACAGATTTGTGGTTCCCTCATGAATCTCAATCCTTTGGGGCATTTTGGTCTTGCCTTGTTTTACTCCTGTAAGTGTTCTCATGGTAGCATATCAGAACAAACTTTTAGCATGACATAGCGGGTTTTCTGGAAACTGGACAAAGAAACTCAAAGAAAACTTCCATAGAGACTTCTATAGACTTTCTCTGGAGCCTTTTATCCAGAAAGATTCTCTTGACAGAAAGCAGGTATCTGTAACGGATGTCTGGGATTTGTGCACTGAGTTATGGCATTGCTGGGATGGGGATCATCTCCACGCTGAAAGGCTGCATTGTTATTTTCCCCTGTTTCAGGCTTCCTTTGGGAGCGCTGGTGGTCACCACGGGAGCAGTAAGAAAGCTCTGGTCTTCCTCTTTGAGTTCTTGTCAGAGCTAGTGCCCTTTGAAGCAGCGCCGTACTTGAAGGTCAGAAGATGATAATAGAGATGTTTTCTAAAGACTGATACAGAATTGCTCCAAAGTGAACGTACTTGTGCTTTTGACTAGGTTCAGCTGCTTATTATTGTTATTATAGTAATTGCATTATGTGTCTCTGACTAGGTTCAGCATGTTGTTAATGTTGTTATAGTAATTGCATTACCTCTGATACATTATTCAAAACCTTTTCTCCCTGAAATAAAGAAGTAAAAGATTCTTTTATTTACTTGACAAGAAGGAGAATTCCTTTCATGGAGTTAAATTTAAGCACTTCAGTGATTTTGTTTGTTGTTGTTGTGAAAAATTGCATGCCAGTTGCCATGAAAATGGCTTCTCTTAAAACAAACAATAACATCTTCTCTGGGGAATATTTGAGGTAAATGATCGTAAACAGAATTTTACACTTACTTCCTGTAGAAATGGCAAATCTTGTGAATTGCATGTTTCAGGTCCATATAATGTACCCGCCTTTTGTGCCAACAAAACATCGGTCCATTCTCTTGGAGTACATCACTCTGGCTAAAACCAGACTGGCTGACCTCAAGGTTAGTAAAATTTGTCTCTTTGAAAAGAGTTCTTTCTCGATCTGTCAAAATACTGGTGGTGTCGTGACCCTGTGCATCTCTAACCTCACACAGGTTGCTATAGAAGATATGGGGCTCTATGAAGACTTGTCTTCCACAGATGAATCTTTGCAGGTACTGCTGGTCTGTCTAACAGTTTTCTCATCAGTCATGCCCCTTTTCCTCTGGAAAAGAGCTTAGGTTATCCACCTGTCTGCCATTCCTACCAAGTTTGAGCGTGCTGCCAAATCTCCAGTTTTAAGACAGAGGGGTTAGTGGCCATAAATATGCAGCCTCTTCCCCAGATTTAATGAAAACTAGACTTACACAGAGGACAAACAAACCGTGATGAGTATTCCATGATGACGCTGCAGAGGAACTCAGCAATTAGCCAGCCAGCTACTGGCCAAGCAGCACCTACATTAGCCAGCCAGTCGGCAGTCGGCACCTGCTGTTTGAAGCAGGAACATGCTGATTACCTCTTGCCCATCCTGTACTGTGGAGTATAGAAAATAAATGGAAGATTCTTTGGGGGGAAGGATTTAAGGCACAAAGGGAGATCTAATGGTGTTGTATGGTGTGGGGATGCAGAGCGCAGGTTTGCAGGAACTGGGGCTGCATTAGCTCTGCCGATTGACCAGCATGTTACAATGGTAACACTTCCCTCTGTGGATTTGCTCCTGATTATTTGATCATGTAGAAAAGCATTTTATAGGTATCTTGATTCTTTTCAGTATAGCATATCATCTATTTGGTGTTTGTATTCAAAATGTTCATCTTTAAAGGAGATTTGGGGAGGGAATCTACAGTCTGCAGTTTCACGCTGTGGTTCATGATAAGTTTTGAGTAACAACAGTAATTGATAAGGAAGCATTTGGCTCTATTGCTCCTTCATATATTGATCGCAAGTGTGGCAGTCTAGGGGGCCTCATTTATACAGTCAGTTAGCTGGAGTACATGAAATACAGGCTGGTGACAGGGTGGTTGAACGTACTGTGATGAAATCTAGTTCTGTGATGAACTGAAAGTCGTAAGTGAAGATTTAATGTAATTTTTTCCAAGTCTGATCTGTTTGTCTGTTGAGAAACTGGCCCGGGTTGTTGCAGTCTTAAGCTGTTTTACGGCTCGAACAAGAGAAACCTGGGGTGGCAGTCCCTCTGCCTGGAGTGTAGTAGCATGGGCTGGAAGCAAAGATTATGGGTCTTAATTCCAAATGTATGAACTAAAATAGAATAACAATATACCAAATCCAGAACAGAAAAGATACTGTCCCCATGGGGGATAATTGAGTAAACAATGTGATGCTAAGCAGGAGTATCTGCTGCAGTTGCTGTAGGAGGTGTGTACAGAGCGACACGGACCTTTGGGCTGACCCAGAATAGCTGTTATTTTATAACAGCCTTATCGAGGCAGGCTGATAGTTCAGGCCTGGTTTCTCTGTCCTGCAGTTTTACTCTGCATATCAGGTAGTTCTGGTTATTCAGTTGTGTTTGTTCAGTCACTTCCTTTCACAGCACAGATAACTGTTACTGTCCCTGAAAAAATAAGGAGGGAAGATTATCGTTGTCCTTGAGTTCTCACATCTTTCTCTCATTGTTACTTGTGTGAGCCAGCCCCAGGGCCAGGCACTTCGTGACGTTGAAAAGGCCCTTCAGATATTTCAAAACACAAGGAAGATCCCAACATCTGTGATAGAAGCCAGGTACTGTGTGCTTCTGAACTCTTTTTTGTTTTCAGCTATAATAAGAATAAAAGCCAAGTCCAAATCAAAATAACAAAACAAGAAAAATAGAGGATGTGAGCAAAGGAGGTTTTGGGAAATTCTCGCCATGTTATCTACTTCCTCAGCAGCCATCTAAATAGAGGTGGTTTGTGCAGAGAGTAAAAGGCATATTCACACCTGCAAGAGACGTCCACAATTGTTATAATAAATAAAAAGCAAAATTAAAGAAATGAATAACTATTGGTTAATCTGAACTTGATTTGTCTGTGGTTATTCATGCTACCATGAATATTTCTTATTTGCAGGAGCCAAATTAATTCTTGATGTAACAAAATGGCACTTTGCAGCTTTGGCATTGTTAACATTCTGCTATATTTATTTTCTGTCTCAGTATTTTCAGGCGACCATATTATACTTCCTGGTTTCTTCCTGCTTTGCTCATGCCACGTGTGGTTAGTATTTGTTTTTGGCTTTTTTTTGATCCTCCCATTTAGATGTGTGTTTGTAGACAGGTAATTTGTGCCTAACCTGCCTGTTTTTCTATTGCAGCTCCCTAAAACCCCAGATGCACGCATGGCTTTTATAGATTCGTTAAAGAGGTATTGAGACTTCCCGGTGGTTTTTTTCTGTGCTTCTGGACTTTGTCTTCAGAGCATTTGACTTTACATCAGATTATTGGAGGCTTTGACACCTTGTTTACAAAATGCCGATGTTGGCTAACCCTCTTGGCAGGTAGCTTATCTGTGTAGGTGAATGTCTTCAGTTCTGTAATTAGTACTCTAGCCACTGGGAAACCATTATCTAGAAGAAGTCCCGTGCAGCCCTCTGACTGCAGGCGAGATATGTTTTTATGCAAACTTTGGAGGATACTGTTGAATATAAAATTTCATCAGGAAGATGAGCCCCCCTGTTAAAAGCTCTCCTCTCTTTGGGAGAGGATATGGGAGAAGTGGAAGGTGAAACTTAAATGTCTGTAAATGCTTTATGAGCTGCTTTTACGGGACACCAGGATAACGCCCCAGGAGAACGCAGCCCCTCTTGGATCTCAAGCTTGTCCTGTGTGCATGTTTAAAAGTGCTTTTCTGTGTTGCAGGAACAGCTTTATTTTAAATCCAGTAATTCTTTTGTAACCTATCATGAAGAAAAAATGTTTGCAATGCCACCTACAAATGAGGCATTTGGCCCTGCCTTGTCATTCCAGCCTGACTCTAAAAAAGACTGGATCATTTTTTTAAATTAAAGTTGTAAGAGAAGCAGCTGAGTTCTAGGAAGCCTCACGTAATATGTTTTTAGTATTGAACGCCTGCCCAGCAAGTGTTGGAGGTCAAACTTTGGTCTCTATCACGTTAGTGTCTTAGATGTATGAATACTGCATGTCATACAACTTGCACTCTTACATGATCTTAGACACGTACTATATGTGAAATAGGTATTAATGCATGCATTAATACCTATACATAGTATTGTTTTGGGGTAGTGTGTTTTACACCTGTATAATACTTGCTATGAAAGCTTTGGATATAAATTTCTGGCCCTCATGTCACATGATGATTAAAAAATGTGTCAGATGCTCAGTATGTTTTGGAGCCTCTGTAATTACATTTCATAGCATAGCTGTTGTTTATGCTTATATTTAATAAAGCTGAAGTTTGAATGNTTTTTTTTTTTTTTTTTTTTTGTATTATTATAGAGCTGATAAAATACCCTCAAACTTGTACTCCACATACATGCAAGCCTGTCGTGCTATGAAAGAGAAAATGTTACAAGGTAAAAAAATATAACATTTACTTACGGAGCAGTTTGAAAAAAAGTTAATTTTTCCATTGGTGCCCTCCTGAATTGAAAATTTTCAAAAAGTTACTGCTGATTAGGTCTTTAATATATATGTAAATATGTGTATGTTCTTTATGTCTTATTGAGGTATTAAATAGTTACTCTCGTAACGACTTTCCCTGCCTATCGTGCTTGGGTGGGATTTTTGCAGTCCATGCGGAGCTCTGTGCTGAGGCTGCAAATGATGCCTGAGCTAGCTGATTTAAATCTAGCTCAAATACATCTCCATGAATCAGCGTTTGCAGCTTGAATGCTTCGCAGCTCCAGCTAGCCTGGGGTGTGAACCTGCTGTGTTGATCCCTTGCGTAATGGCACTTGTGCTGTCTGAACTCACCATCATCTTCTTTTAAGAATGGATTACTGTTCGTGCCTGAGATCTGGGGAAACAGGAGGGGCTAGGGACGGAGCCGGCGGCAAAGGGATTGCAGTGCATGGTTTACATGCGTTTGGGTAGGAAGGCCCCACTAATTTCAGGTCTCATCACTGTAGCTGCATTACTGGTGCAGTGTGTGTCAGTGTAATAGATATTTAATGAGTGCTCCTATCTCTTTCAGCAAATGGGCGTTTCAAATGCACCTTCAAACGGGCAACATCCTCACCACAGGTTTATACGAAATGAAAAGGTCAGGCTAGTGAGCAGAGATCATTCCCAGAGCGTTCAGGCGATAAGTGTACTCCGTGTACAGAGATGGATCCGTGACTGACTCCTGCTCAGGGCACTTTGGGCGTCTGAAGCTTTCTGGAGATGCTGTAGCTCGAGAGGTGTGACAAAGCAGTCCTGGGGAACCGCAGATGTGCAGCAGTCTGGCTGCGGAGGTTGTCCTGGCAACCGGCAGGGATGAAGGATCCCTGCGTGCCGGGATCGGCCCGATCCCAACGGGCAGCCAGGGCTCTGCAGGAGTCCTCGGGTTGCCAGTGACCTCTAGCGGCATGTCCTCAGCTGAGCCGTGTCCCCTGTATCCTGATCGGCCTGATCTGCGTCCTAATCCCGTCCTCTGCGTCCTAATCCATCCCTGGGGCTCTTGCACAGAGGCTGGATTTAGGGCAGCACTGAGCATTGGTCAGCTCTAAGCCTGCCCTGTTCGTTAATGCTCATTCTTGCACATAAAGGTGACTCAGCAGTCTCCTAACACCTTGTTGCTTTACAGTGTGTTTATAACAAGTGTTAATTTTAACCTTTGTTATTTACTTCTCTTGTTCATGGTTGAGTTATTTCTGGCCTGTGGACAAGATGCTGTTCCTGTCTAACGAACTGTACGGGTGGTTTTTGGGGCTGCGCTGTGGCAGCTTGTTGATGGTGGCACTCTTTCTAGTGGTAAAAGGAATTTCCTTTTATTTCTTCTTTTAAACAAAAACCACAATAGAGTAACACGTAACATCTGGAGTTGTTGCATGGTGTTGGGCTTGAGGAGAAGCTGATGATGTAGTATTCACGCTGTCGTGTCTGTATTTTGAGACTGGTTCCAGCCTTTTGAGGACAGCAAATGTTTCTGTGAAAGGCAGAGAGGTAAAGCAAGTAGGAAGGGAACTCTGAAAGGAGAATTCATTTTGCCTCGTCTTTAAAAACTGAATTCCTTTCTGAAACTAGGCATAAAGTCATAAATGATTAATCAAATAGCACATTTTGAATATAAAAGCAAAGCTTTATATGTGGCAGATTGATGGTTTGAGGATCTGTTATAGCTTACAGAAAAGTAAATACTGCTTGTACAGAAAATGTACGCAGATCGCTGAGTGCATTTTATGAACTGATGTACTGCACAAAGGTGAGGATAACGTGTTGGCATTTCTCTTACTTGTCTAGATGAATCAGAAGTAGAGATGAGCCATTCCAAAGAGCCTGTTGAGCAGCTGAAGGCTGAACTGGCTGAACTAAGTACACTGATTGTGGACCAGGCTAAATACAAAGGTAGGCAGAAAAGCAACTTATAACTACCCATAACTGACTGTTACAAAAGCTGCATTAATAAAATGTGGCTAATGCTAGCCAAAGCAGCAGCAGCAGTAGTTACTTGCTGCTGGTACCTGACGATGGTAATCTTTCAGATCTGTATAATCCTTCCAGCTATAAATATATGTGTGTGTGTATATATATATATATACACACATATATATTTCCCATGCTTGAGTTCAGAACTTAAGGTCTGCATCTTTGTGATGATCGCTTGGCACCACACTGATCTTTGCCAAGATTAGCAGCCCGTTCCTGGGGCTCCCCTCGTGACTTGGGCCCCCTTTGAAGGCTGTTTCCCTTCTGGTGTGAAAAACTATTCTTGATGTGTGTTGGTAATAGTACTGGGGAAAAAACAATGCTGTCTTCTAAAATGAAGATTGCTGTGTTCCAGCTAACATTTTTTGCCCATTAAAGCTTTTCATAACATGCTTTGGGCTCTGGTCAGTTAGAGTGTATATTTCACTTGCTCTTCTTCCTCTTATGTGGAGTTTTAAATCTTTCATGCTTTCTGTCCTGGTTCCTCTCTTCCCCTGTTACCTTCCTGCAGATGCGCCAGCACAGATTGCAGTGATTTCTGACAGACTCACAAGCGTCTTGGGTCACAGCAGTGATGAGAATGAAGCTGCTACTTTGAATTCTCCAATCCAAGTTGATGTTTCTGCCCCCAGGCTGGAACCCAGCCATCAGAGTGTGAGTACCATCTGGCTTCGGCTGAGAAACTAGTGGGGTTGGGTAGGTGAAAATGCATCTGGATAGTCCCTGTGAAAGGTTGCTTTGTCTGTGGAGAGCAGGAAATGCTCTTCTCCTTCTGTCTACCTTGTGCACAGACTATTCATATGTTTTAACCTCCTGGAAGTTGTTGGGTGTCTGGTGACAAGATCTAGAGATATATTCTATCAGAGCAGTCCTGTGATGAGCTAGGCTTTCTTCACCAGGCTTGTCTAGATATTTGTTGTGTGCTGGGATCACTCCTGGGCTGTTACAGGCTTAACTTTCCATTTCTTCTTACTGCCAGTAGATCTGTACAACTTGCAGTGAATGTCACTAACCAATTCGTTGCTTTGTTTTAATGTTGGAAACACAATATATATATATGCAGCACAAAACTAGATCTGCATACCCAGCCCAAAGAGTAGGAATTACCAGTGGGTCTCTTATTCCAGGTCGTTGATCTTCTGCTGACATCGTTCTGCCAAAACCTAATAGCTGCTTCCTATTTTAACCCTCCTGACAGGTAAGATGCAAGTAGAAGAGTGGGGAGATCAAAACTGGTTAATATGCTAGAATTCTAACCCTTGTCCAGGGGTGAGAAGGGACTTCTGGTTGTTTATACCCACTGTACCAGGCTGGCAATTGCAGGCTACTTTATCCTGAGTTTCTGTAATCTAAGAACTAGTGCGCTTTGATGTATACATGTAAATAAAATATGTTACTCCTCTGTCATTACTGATCCCTTTGGAAAAAGGTGGCATTTGGCTCTGTGACAACGTATAAAAAATTTCCATAGATACTGTGCGCTCAGGTTGGCATTTTCAGCTGAATGGTGAATGAAGCAAATTCTTTTTGTCCAGGAATTACTTGCTGGCTGACACTAGAGATCAGGGGAGGAGAATGCTTGTCTTTTGACAGTGAGCACTGATCTGTCTTCAGGGTGTCTTTTTGGCACGTTCAGTGCTTTTGGCACGCTCAGCCTTCATCCCTAATGCCATATGTAATGTGAAATGAGTGAGGCATAAAGTCTAGGGCTGCAGACACAGGAATAGCAGCATGATACACCTTCTAGCTGCCTCCCATCCCCTCTTCCTCCTGGAAGTGACTCAAGTGACTCGGTTTGATTCTGGCCTGTATGAGGAGGGAGAGGTAGCGCTTCTCTGCCACTGGAAGGACTCTATTAATAGCCATCTCTTTCATCATGTAACAGAAGTCTGTAAACATTATTGTTGTCCCTCAAATGGGGTTCGTGTACCTGGTGTGCATGCCAGTAACACACAGAGTCAAGGTATTTTCAAATTAATTTCATTGATGGGCATGGATGGGTGCCTGTCTCAAGACAGCACACCTTTGCCTCAAAAATTCCTACATTTATATACTTAAGTAATACATACTCATTATTATTTCCCTTAATGATTGGTTCTTTCTTCTTCGCCTCTCATGTCAATTAGTGCGCAGACTCTGTCGTCTTCCTTCATTGTCTTCTTTTGAGTAGGTGGTATCATTTGACTAGGTGGTCAATGAGTCAGTGGTCACCATCTCCCCCTGTAGGAATTACCTTTACCTACTTCTTACTCTGTCTTGGCAGTCCCAAGTGGTTCTTCAAGATTTATTGACCAGACCACAATCCATAACCTTTTCTGACATAAACATAAAGCCCCATTCTCTAATAGCTAGTTCCTAAACCCCAAATCAGGTCTAGTTATTGTTTCCCTGTTTTAAATATTAACTGATGACGGCTGTATACAGGACTTTAGCAGTTCCCTGGTTATTTCAGTCATATTGTGGACCGTAATGTTATCAATTATTGCGTACATTTCAGTGGAAAATCGCTTTGTTGGAAAACAACAGCGTACTGACAAGCTGCCTGTAATCCCAGCTGCTGACAGTACTGAACTAGGTGGCTGCTGCTCTGCAGTGCAGCATGCTTTGGCAACCAGTGCGTCTTTCCCTCTCTTTTACGCTGTTTTGCCCTCGAGCAGATGAATTTGTATTGAAAACCTGTGCTGAAAAGTAGCTGTGATAAACAAGAGCATCCCAGGAAATTGTTTCTAAACCCAGCTCCCCATCCGATCTCCTCTGAGGATGTTTTTTTGTCAGCTGGGTAGGAAAGTCCCTCCCTCTGTCCCTTCCTCTGTTTTGCAACAGGACCTTATATTAATTCCTTCTTGTTCTTGCTTTGTTTTTTGATCCCATTTACTGCTCTGCCTCTGTTTACCTTGTGCTCTCTGTCTGAAAAAAGCTGTCTGTGCCCCAGGCAGCTTCCTCCTCTCCTTGTTGTAATCTCAGAACACCTCTTTGACTATATATTATCAAGTATTTGAGGCAGAGTGCTGGTGGAGTTCATGCCCTTGTAGGGGTCCTCTGTTCAGATACTCTAAAAGTGGTGCTTCCTTTGAACCTATAAATGGAATGATAATTGTCCTGTATTTACAGACAAGTATGGCTCAGGTTCAGTGTGTTTAAGCATTTTTAAATATCTCTTCCTGTACTGGGGGTAAGAAGAAGCAGTAAAATGAGCATGTGGTTTTTACCTTCTGCAGGCAGGGACCATGTCTTTCCTTGTTTGTGAAGATGATGTGTGGACACAGGAATCTCTTACCTGCCCTTCTGGGCAGGCTCTGCCAGCTTATTTATCATCAGGTTAGTTTCCAACCATGAATTATATGGTTATAGTGTGCTAAAGGCTGTCCTACCTCCATTTCTTGAGCTGTGGGGTATGTAGCTGTCTGGACCGCACTGTGGAGGAACTTCACTAGCTCTCAGGCTTCCAAAAAAAAAAAAAAAAGGCACCCCAACAAAAACAAACCCTCATATTTTGGACAAGTAGTATGGGCTTGCTCTCAGGAATGTGAGCTGAATGTTTCCCTACAGAAATACTACTGTAGAAGGTTAATGCATTCTGAGATGCTTATTTTAGCTTGTGTTAAAATGTAAGTTTATGAAAATAGCCAGAAGAAAATAGTAGAATACTTAATTCCCAAACTTCCATGTTGAATATTTTACTTGTAGACCCCTTTTAAAAGTAAAATTAAGACTTCAAGTCTGGGGTGCAGCAGTGCATGATTTTCTTTTAGAGAACTGTTGGTTTTATTTTCTTTACACCATGATGTTGAAAAGGTAAAATGAAAAGGCTGATGGACTAGATTAGCTGTCATAGAAGCTAAAAAGCCTTGAGAGTCTCAAATTCTGCTGGGCTGAATTTACAGCTAGTTGCTCAAAATTATTGTTTTACAGAAATGTACAAATTTTGCTGCAGGTTGACCAAAGATAGCAGCACAATTTCAGGGAGGAAATAACATGTTTAATGTAACCGGTGCCTCTCATCTGCTAAATTGATATTGCTGCACTGAATTAAGCAATGGGCAGAAGCAGTGTTCTGCTACTTGATTAATTCTGATTTTTTTTCTGAGAAAGATTTTGTTACAAATGAAATGTCTCTCTCTCCAGTTCTTTACTTATGGTTTGGCTTGCAGGGTCCTTCCCTGAATGATGCTCACATTTTAGGACTAGCAGCTTTTGTGATCCACTTAAGTGAATGCAGATCTTTAATTCCTGAAGTGAAAGCCAATTGTGGGATTTCTGAGCCTGTTCCTGAAAAAGTCCTTTCCATTTCGGAGTACTGGAACTGCTTGCTAGTGTGCAGGACAGAAGAGTCGTTTGCCTTCTGCATGAGGTGAGATCATTTCTACACCATGTCCTTGCTTCCCCAGGTGATGGGTTTAGGTTTTTCACTGGAGGGTTGCTGGTAAAGCTCCTGTGTTCCTGCAGAGGATTTCCAGAGCGTACGTAGGTGTTTGTGCTGCACAGAGAAACAGGCTGATAGTGGTCCCGTGTAAAGTAGCATCCCCATGATTGTACTGCCTGCTGGAGGAAGGACTGACTGGATGCTGTCAAGGGTTTTAGTTTAGGCTCTGGTTCTGAAATCTGTGCTATTAATATATTTGGGGTTGGAAGCACACAAATAGAAGTGGTCCCAAAAGCAAATAGGTTTGGGACATGTTGGTTAAAAGCATTTTTAACACTCAGTCTTTGTTTTTACTTTCGACTTTTAAGTGGGAAAAGATGATTGAACCAACTAGATAATGGAGTTCTTCTTTTTCTCTATCAGGTTTTGCACTGCAGCAGCATCTTACCTTATGTGCAAGTTTTCATCCTACTCTTGTGAAGATTTGTGTGCCTTGTTTCCTCCTAGCCTTGTTAAAAAGGTAAAAGGAAAAAAGTTTTGCTATTATTTATGAGGAAGATCAGTCTCAGTTCAATTTCGTACTGCACACCCTGTGCAACTACTACAATTTGTACAAAGGAAACTATATAAAAATGCATCTTTGTACCCTCCCATCTTACCATTTTGTGTATTTGCTTGTTTGGCAGTTTCACACGACCAGATGTTGCACTGGGCCTTTTTTTGTGGTGGAAATGTGCAGGGGTTTTATGCCTTTGTTTTAGCTGCAGTATGTCGTGCCACGGCTGAGCTTGGAAGCTCGGGGAGTCCTGTGTGGGGAGGCTAAAACTGACCTAATCTGGAGTTCCCTGTCATGCCCTTCTCTGAACTACAAAAGAGCCAGCCTCTGTCTATGGAAGCAAGCACGCTTTCAAGAGCTCTTGAAGGAAAAAGCACTCCAGGTATAAATCTTTTCCATGACTTAAGTTCACACTGGAATTCTCATTTTTCACATCTGCCCTTTGTAATTTCCTTACTGGTGATAAAAAGCTTCTTGTAAAAACTTAATGCCTGAAAAGCTGGTCTGACGTGCTCAATGTTATCTGTAGATTTTGATGGTGATGATAAGGTAGAAATAGAGAACTAGAGGTAAAGCTTTTGTCCTGCTTATTGCAAATGTGGAAAGCCTGACAAGATATACCATATCATTAAGAAAATGATCAGGAACTCTAGAGAAAAGGCTTGTCCAGAACCTTAGCTTCCTACTGCGTACTGTCTATGAAGTAATGGTGAGTCAAATAACTGAAAATACTTGCTTGCTTTTTTTGGTGCTTTGTCTAAACGTCAATGTTCTCCTGAACCACCTGTGTATCTTGGATTGTTTGGCGCTGCCTTGCTATGAGGCAGATTCATATCTCAGCTATTCTCTTTATACCGTCCTTGAAATGTATCTGATTTGACAGGATTTCTTTTTTTAACCTAGTTCATATGAAACCAGTTTGTCTTTGTGCAGAGGAATTTGTCATGTTACTAGAATGACTCCTTGTGCTTGGCTAGCTTGACGTACAAGGCTAAAATACCTTTGTATTATAACCTTTCTTTGATGCTTATACCAGTTTGTCTGACTATTGTGCTTTGTTCCTTTTAGCATTTGTTTCTAATAACATACATTCATTCCGGTATCTAGATTTTAAGAAGATGAGCATGTTTGGAAATGTCAAAGGGGTGGGTGTGTGAGAGATGCTTTATAGGGTTGCTTTCAGTAAATTTTTGAATGCCAGTGGCATCTTAGTTTAGATTTCTTGCAAGGGAAACAGTGCAGGAGAACTTCCTTGGGTTGATGTCTCCTGTGTCGTATCTCTTAATCTGCACGGGATTGTGTCTTGGTGTGGGTGAAGGTGGGTTTTATGTTGGGAAGAAGGTGGCTGTTCTGCAAAAGCTACTTGCCTTGCTGGTCTGCCCTCTTACCTAAACTGTTGCTTTTCCCAGTTGTCTTTCAGAGAGTGGCTGCTGTTGGAGCTGGAAGTGTACCCTGAAAAGGATATTCTCTCTGCTTCGGAAAGGTAAGTGCAGAGGGGCTGTGTTGAAAAGGGAATAGTTCAAGAGTCTTTCCCACCCAAATTAGGAAAAAGCATTAAAGGTCAGGAAGTAAATAAACAAGCTGCTGCAGGGCACAGATACCTGTCGACTACTCTGGTTTGTCCAGAGTTCAAGCACTGCTAGAATGAGGCATGTGTTTTAACTTGAGGAAGTTCACCGAGAGAACCTCTGGCCCGCTTGTGTAGTCCTTCCAAATAACTTTTCACAAAACCTGCCCATTTCTGGAAGCAAGAGATGGCTGACATCAGGACATGTGGGGTCTGGTGGATGACTCTATATGTGTACTTACATGCGTGCTTTTGTCCGTCATTCCACTCCACTTGATATGTGAACTTCCTTTTACATTAAGGGAGGGGCACCATTAAGATGCCACGATAGACTTCCTTTCTTCTCCTTTTCAATTTTGCAGACAGGATTTCCATTATTGGGCCATCTATCAACGGTATCTTCCAGCACCTTCTGCTTGTGGTGGCTGCGACGGAGACCTGGAGAAGGCATGTGGCATTATTATCAATACCATTCTGGATTCCTCACAAAGGTATTCTGTGTCATGACTTGCTGCAGAAGCAATGGTTCTGCTAACGACCTTGCAATCTAGGAGCTGTGAGCTTGTGCCTTACATGGGGCTGTGGAAGTGATTCCATTCTCACCGGTCTGGCTGGGAGGTGGCTCTGTGTGACTCACCAGTCTTTGCATAAGAATCTTGCTTTAGGTGACAGAGGTCTGGGGTTGCAGTCACAGATAGTCCCTAGTCTGTCTGTCTTTTTTAAACTGAATTTGTATTCAGATTTGTTCGGCCAGACAAGCATCAGTGCCCCTGAGGAAGTGGCTGAAGCTGGAAAATAAGGAGGAAGGGTTAGAGGAGAGTTGCTGTCTCACCTAGAGCTTATTTAAGGAACATTAATGTTAGAGCTTTATGTTCGTCTGAAGCTGTTTGACTTTGAATTGTGTTTTCCTCCTGGGCTAACAGGGTTGGTTACCCTGGGGTGTCTCTGAATTTCAGGTTGGACCTGGGTAGCTGTGGCCAGTCAAAGACGTCAGTCAGTCCTGATATTCTCTGCAAGCTACAGGTGATTTCAGACTTTGATGTGTAGCTGTATGTTCAATCCTTGAATTTGACGAGTCAAAGTATTTCCTAATACCTTGGTATATGTAAGGCTGATGTTTGGTTCTCACATGCAAGCAGTGGCATGGAAATTGAGAGAGAGATTTGTCGTACGGATCTCTTTCTGTTACTTCAGAGAAATATAGAGCGTTTGAATGCAGACTAGTGTGTAGCCCTGACAAATACTGTTTTTCCCCCACCTCCCTGTTTAGGAGATGGTGCTGGAGCTGGGGTGTAGGCGCAAGTTGCTTTCTGGCTGCTTGGATGCCCAGAGACACTTCCTGTTTGAGATTCTTCAGGAACGACTGAAAGACAGAAAACATGGCTCTGCTTTGGGTGAGCAGTTATGGAGGCAGCAGGAGCTGCTGCTGCACAGAAGGTAAACGCGGGTCTGAAGGACTGGGAATACCTTGAACAAAACTGCTGTTCAAAGCAATTACGGTGTGTACCTGTGCAGTTGGGTAGCCTCCCCTCTGATTCCACAGCAAGTGAAAATGGCACTGTATGTCATGGTAACAACTGTGCAAGAGATATTTATTCCCTGGTACCTATGTGAGTTAACTGTTTCAGTGTGCCATCTTGGGCTATGAGTTGCCCTTGGCAGTAGACTGGATTTCAAAGACCACACATCTTTTTGGACTCTGTTTACAGCCAGCAACACTCTTAATGCCACCACTTGTGTTAACCATCATTAAATTACTGTATTTGCTGCTGTAATCTAGGTGTGCATTTCCATTTTTGAGCCATTGATAGGATCTTTGAAAGTGGTGTGTATATCTCCTTGGAATGCAGGCTCTTTTCTGGGCAACTGGAAAAATTCCTTGTGCATTTCTGTCAACGTGTTTGAGATCTCTTGTATTTGACATACTCTCAAACTCCCCTGAATATCAAAGGCACATACCCTGAGAATGAAGTCAGATTCTCTTCTTGATGGTAACCTCAGTTTTGTTTTTATTATTCCTTACCTAAGGATTCTGGTAGGGCTCCCTGCATCTGCTCTGATCATGACTTGTCGAAAAGGAAAGAAAACCGTGTTGGACTGTGAAGACTTTTTTCATTTTGTAAACTCAGAGCTGGTATGTGCTGTTAGCCAAACGATAATTTCTTGTTGGTAACTGCTCTAGATAAAGACCTTAAACTTGGGTTTAGGACAGGAGTTAAAATGCAGCCAAACTTGAAACAAATGTAGCTTATATCAGAGTGTAGGGAGGTTCAACTCATTACTCTCGAGACTTTCCAGCCCCTGGCTCTGCAGAGGTCCCCTCTGTGCTGTCTGCTGTAGGGTGACTTTTGGGTTCATTCATTCGGAATTGTGGTGGCATTTTACGCTATTGAGAGAGAATCCTTGGGAAACAGTGTAGGCAAATCTGGGGTGGAGCCAGCCAGCATGTCAGTGGTTGGAGCTGGGTGTGCACAGTCAGGGGTAAAATCACCAGTGGGTGATGACAGAGTAGCCTGGTAGTGGCTTGGCCAGTTCTCGACCAGTAGGAGTGTTCTTTCCAGTCGTATTGTTTGTGACAACATAGGTCTCTGGTGCACATGCATGTGCAGCAGCCTTGGGGGTGCTCTCTTGTGTGTGAGTATGTTGTCTTTCTGTGCCACCTGCTTTTTGTTTGTTGACGGTGGGTTGGAGAGAAACCTGCGGTGTTCCCGTGGAGGGCTAGAAGTAAGGGACTGAGCATGAGCTGTTCTCCAATTTCTCTGTCATGCCAGGGTGCTAAACGACTTTGCTGTGCGTAGAGTGAGATCCTGCTCACCCTCCTGTGTTACGTACACTAGAGAAACATTGAGAAACATCCCTGCAGCTTCCTGGGGGAAGATCAGTTGACTTGCAGCTCCCTCAGGGTACTGTTTTGTGCTCTGAGGATAGCTGTCGTTTCTGTTTATTCATCCTGACTGACCTTTTCAAGCCCTCTTGCACTGTCATATTAGGCACAGCCAGAAACCTCCATTCATTCCAAGACTGTTAATCAAAACTGCTTCTGCCATCCACTACATGTGGTAAGCAGGGCCATCTGATTTGCGTTCTCGTGCCGGGACTGTAAAGCACTACCTAGTCAGTGGTGTTGCTTTACATAGAAACGGAAGTTTCTGCAATCTGGACTGATACTCGGGATCTCACAGGGTGATTTTGTGCTATGAGTCCTGTTGTGCCAGACACCCAGAATATTCAAAGAAAATCATAATTCAAAAGGGAAGGAATTAATTTTTTGTCTTCTCCTTGTCTTCCCACAGAAGCATGTCTGTTCCAGAGGGTACGCACTCTCCTACGACATCACTGCTCACTTCTTCAGGGTAACTGCTGCTTTTCTCATTCTGCTCCATTGTCCATGCTAGCCAAAGTAGACGTTTCTTTACCAGGATACCTGACTATATGCTATTCTTAGCAATGAGATGTGCTATTTGTACCCTTGTTTGAGAATTGTTGGTGTAAATTCCAAGAAGAGGAGCAGTAATCCAGGAAAAGGAAGAGAAGTAGCTGGAGGAAGTAGTGGCAGAGGTTGATTTTAATACAATACAGCAAAGCTGGGGGGGGAAGGAGAAGCTGTTGGGCACAGGTTTCTTTTGCTGGGCCATGCTGACCCCTACAGTTATTTTTCATTAGTTTACACATGGCTTGGTGAGGTACTTCAAAGCAGTGAAGACATACATGTGTAGTCATCTTGTAATTCATCCTCTTCCAGGGCCTGCTTAATGTCAGCTTGGACTGTGAAGAATCGGCAGAAGGGGTCAACGATGTTCTAGCAGCATGTCAAACCAAATGTCCCATTGTGCTTTTCTCTGCGGCGGTAACTGTTATTGTTTTGTCTGAAGAGTGCTAGATGAAAATTCAGTACCAGTTCAGAGCGCTTGTTTTAAACTTCATTTAGTGTAAACTGTGAAGTATGGGGGTAGTAATTCTTAATGGCTTTGCAAAATTGCAGAGTGTTTTAGTACCCTTGGTATTGCTGGTCCCAGCTCTGGACATGCAGCCTTGTTTTTTGGAGTGTCACTATAGAAGTGGAACAGAGGCTGTTTAAGAGTGAGAAGCTGGGAGACTTGTCTTGGTTTTATTTCAGATGCACTATAGTGGGGGCTGGTTGTTACATGCTGTCGTGGTTTAACCCCAGCCAGCAACTAAGCACCATGCAGCCGCTCACTCGCTTCCCCCCACCCAGTGGGATGGGGGAGAGAATCGGAATTAAAAAGGTAAAACTCGTGGGTTGAGGTAAGAACAGTTTAATAGAACAGAAAGGAAGAAACTAATAATGAGTATAGTAACAATAATAAAATGCAATAATAATAATAAAAGGGTTGGAATATCCAAAACAAGTGATGCACAGTGCAGTTGCTCACCACTCACCGACTGATGCTCCGTTAGTGCCCAAGCAGTGATCTGCCCCGCCTGGCCAACTCCCCCCAGTTTCTGTAGTGGGCATGAGGTCACATGGTCTGGAATACCCCGTTGGCCAGTTTGGGTCAGCTGCCCTGGCTGTGTCCGTTCCCAACTCCCTGTGCCCCTCCAGCCTTCTTGCTGGCTGGGCACTAGAAGCTGAAAAGTCCTTGACTTGGTATGAACACTACTTAGCAACAAGTGAAAACATCAGTGTGTTATCAATATTCTTCTCATACTGAACCCAAACCATAACACTATACCGGCTGCTAGAAAGAAAATTAACTCTATCCCAGCCGAAACCAGGACACACATGCCAAGCAACCAGATAGTCCATAAAGCACAGATTTTTCTCTCTGCTGAGTGTAATTCTCCATGCACTGCTTTACGTGGGGATACATGTTTTTGTTGCATGTGATAAGCATGTGCATCACCTTTGTGGAGCAGCAGAGTTTTGAGCTGCTTTATTGTGAGTGGTCCTGCTAGAGGAATTTCAGGGCACTGTGGTAAGAACACGGTCACAAATGACCCTCTTTGCATTTCCAGGATGTGAAACTTCTCATGGTGTGTATGTACAACTTGGACTTTCTCATGAAAGACAGGGAGTTGGGGGGAACCCTTTCTCTGAGTACCTGGCTGAGATAGCTTGCATACCTGACTGCAAACAACCACTGAGTATGCCACCACTAATGCTGCTGGTTTCCATCTTTCTTCTTAGCTTTGGTGGCCGAGGCTGGAGCCAGTACTTTGCTCTCAGTGGAAGAGACTCTTTGGAGCTCCACTTGCAGAAGAACTGGAAAGACTGAGGGAATGGCAGTCCTCAGCTACCAGGTGTGTATGAGGAACCGAGTGTGGATCTGCAGGCAGGAGAACCTGCTCGCTGAGGGATCAGTGCCTGGGAGGCCTGCTCTCTGAGGTAGGCTGGGTTTCAGCAGGCAGTATGAAATGGTAATGTGGACTGAGGCTTGTAGGACAGCTATATACAGATTCCTTTGTAGAATTTAAACTCAAAATGGGTCATTATAATTATTTAGTCTGGCCTTCTGTGTAATATGGGTCAGAGTGTTTCGCCGTAAGACAAAGAGAATCTTTTTAGAGGAGACTGGAAGGCAGAATCCTTGTTAGACAAACACTTGGAAATAGCCTTTAGCACAGTGTTGAGTCATTCGCTCAAGCTGCTGCACCCTTTGTTCCCTGGATTTGGTGA
Organism: Pandion haliaetus; assembly: GCA_013401275.1. Classification (NCBI taxonomy): domain Eukaryota; kingdom Metazoa; phylum Chordata; class Aves; order Accipitriformes; family Pandionidae; genus Pandion; species Pandion haliaetus. The sequence continues at coordinate 19,309 of VYZV01032401.1, read as the reverse complement.
ATCTCTGATCTGAAGCTACTGACTGCTTCTCTGCTGTAGGCTTCCCTCTTTACCTGTTACGCTGTCTGTTCAGCGTCCTGTAGCTTTTCTCCAAAAGCTGGGATTATAGTATAAGAATCTCCTTGCAGGTTATTGAATGTAATAATCACATTAGCCATAGTAGCGTATACAGTTAACTACCTGTCCAACCTCTGATAAAAGAGATTTGGGAATGCTGCTGTCTGTTTCTAGACTTTTATTTTTTAAACTGTCTCCATGTAGCATCCAACTGCAGGAAAAAAAAAAAGAGGAGAGAATTTTTTTTTTTTGTTCCAATTGCAAACTTACACCCTTTGCCCAAGTCCCTGATGTCCTCCTCATTCACAGCTGTGACTTTTATTTTATTTTATTTTTTTTTCCTCCAAAACCATGACATGCTGGGTTTGTTTCCTAGCTTCCTTTCTTCAGGAGTGGTTTCCCCTCTCTCTGGCCCTCCTTGGATTTCGGCTGCCTTCCTCCATTGTACTGTTCAACAGCAGTCACCACGTGGATGGGAGAGAGATGCACTGAAGAGGCTGGGGACTGGCACAGAGCAGGCAAGACTGGATGCATTTTAAATGTCTGCTGTTCCCTACACTTGAAAACTAGACGTAGAATGTCTTTAACTGAGAAATGGTTGTCCTGAGATAGTGCTGTATTCCTGGTAAACCCTGTTGTGAAATCTTGCTGGTGGCTAGTTGATAAAATGTAGCTGTAAATTACCAGTTGCTAAATACTTACCCTAGAGGTAAAGTTGTTCCAAACTTAAACTTTTAACACAGATACTGGCTCCTCTGTGAAGTCAGGGAGGACTATCAAACAGCTGCTTTAAAAACTGAAGCTGGAGAGAATGTTGCAGAGATTGAGAGCTCAGTCCATGGCATGCCAGGATCACCTCTCCCTCTGACAAAGGAGCAGTCCTTGTGGATTTTAGCTCAGGCAACTTGGCTGGAAGGTTAAGGAGATGCAGAAAGTTTGTGAGACAGTGCAGGCAGTTTAAGGCTCTGGGAAGATGTGCTGGGAATCCCAGGAAGAGATTTCATGAGGGTTTTCCCAAGTCTGTTCCAGGAAATGACTCTGCCATTTCGCCACGCTCAGTGCCCTCCGTGCACTGGAATTCTCTGAAGTGCTCTGCTGAAGAGGAAGCTGGGCTGCTGCCAGGCAGCTGTCTGTTGGTCTTCCAGGGGATTGGGACCAGAGCTCAGTATGGGGAGTGTCCTTGTACTGAGACATTCACAGGCAAATAGTGTTGAACCGGAACCTGTGCCTTACTATTTACTCTTTAAGTTTTATTGCTCCAGGCAGCAGTTATGGTAGCAGCTCCTCTTGCTATGGGATTGACTCCTCCACTGTTTATACTGGTCTAGAGCCAAAAGCTGCTAGTCAGAAACTGGTGTCGCTGACTTGATATGAGCATTTAGTACATGTGGAATAACAGCAGCTTTCACCTCAGAAATCTGCCTTGAGATAGGAGGAGGATGCCAGGAGGAGTGAGAACAGTGGGAGGGCTGAGTGTAACTGGGGTACCAGCAGGACACAGCAGCTGCCGGGTGTTCAGGCCTTAGCTCAGACCCCCAGCTACTGCTGCACTATCGGTGGGATTGAACAGATCTTTCTGTGGTGGGGACTTGGTCCCACACACAGGACTGGTGTGAGGTCAAGTGCTGAATCCCTTCAGGTGACAGACAGCATTAAAGGGCAAATCTTTCTCTGTCAGAAGGGGGAGTGTTGTGGGATTAGCCATTTTTGGGCATGAGACACTGTAGTTAAATCCAAGGAACCTGGTTGTTCCACCATGTGCCACTCCTTTTTGTTTGATTCATCCACATGCAGCAGACTGTGCCTCTGGAAAACTCTCAGCTAAAGTGAGAGGTCTCTTGCTGCCAGGTTCCCTGCCCTGGCCTGACTGCTGTGCATGTGCAAACAGACCTGCTGTGCACAGAATGTGCTGTCTGGCTCAGCCCTCTCCTTTCTCAGAGATAGATAAAGAAAGGAGGGTTAGCTCTAGAACTGGATTAGTAGCACAAATAAACAAGTTGCTTTAACTTCCCAGGATCACAAAGCCACTGCATCCTTTGATTTGTGTGGTAGGGATCCAGAAAAGTGATAACCAGCATATGTCAGGCCAGGATTACGATGCACTTGCTGAGACGAAAGGCTGCATAGCATCTGCTGGTGGCATGCTGGCTGTGGACCAACATTAGCTCTCCTCCAGGATTACACCTGTGGTAGCTCACTGTTTTTTTTCCTGTATTTGGGGGAAGTTGTCATCTGTTGTCTGACTTGCTGACTGCAACAAGCCTTGCTTTGAGAACAGTGAATTCAGTGTGGAATTTAACCCTTAGAAGCAATGAACGGTGTCAGGCTACATTCTGTTGTCTTCAAACACACTGCCTTCACTTGGAAGGAACAGCAGTGCTTGTAGTTCACCTAGGTCCATCCTGGGAACGTACTCAGTGAAATGTTATTTCCTGATTGGAAAGCACAAGTTCTGAGTCAGCACTGCAGATACAACTAACAGGCAGTCTCTTTTCCTTGCAGCTTCTTGTTTCTCTGCTGTTCTTCTCACTCATGGATCTCATCTCAGCAAAAATAGCACCAAAGGTAAATTCAGCCCTGAGGGAATTCTCATGACGCTAAATGTGTCCGATAGCTTGATTTGCTGCCTAAAAATGCTTTGTACCGGTACTGTGAAGGCTGGTAGCTTGTTCTGCAGAAGGAAGGGATCAGCAACATCCCAGACAGAGCCTCCTGAAAGCCCTTCTGCTCTTGTCAGATTAAACCTGTGTTTTCCTCTAACTGACATTATCTCCCCTTTCACTACAGTAGCTTTTATTTCTCTTCCTGAATGACTTAGTATTTTCAGTTCCCTGTTCAGACTTTACACCTCCCAGGTAGCACAGGAACCTCATCTCTGTCTCTCAGCTTTTGTGTAGCATTTCGCATTTGTTAGATGACGTTTTTCCTCAGGCTGGAAACATGCATGGTATTTCACAGGAGAAGGGGTCCCCAACAAGGAGGAACGTTAGTTTCCACATGATTTAACGCTATTAAATGAAGGAGCAAAGATGACAAGTTTCTTCCAGCAGCTGTCTGCCCCAAGCATCCTCCTGCCTGTGAATGCTTGTTTCTGTCCCTTTGCTGTCTTCTCAGCTTTGAAGTGCAGCTGTTTGTGTAGCCACCTAACAGATTGGATTCGGGAGCAGATTGAAGTTAAAAATAATCATTTAGTCTCATTGTCTTTGGGAGAGTCTGGAGGAAGAGTCACTGAGGAAAGACACATCTTGAGCAGATCTGGGAGGTTATTCCAAATAAAATGAGTAATGCAAAAAAACCCCAATCCCAAGACACGCTGTCACTGTATGGGTTAGAGGGGAAAAAACCTGCTCTGGGGAGCAGGGTCGGTTGGGTGCAGGATGTGCAGTGGCTCTGTGCTGTGTACTGCTAGGAAGCATGCTGGTGATGAGCTGCTGGTTGCTCATCGATGCCACATCCCTCTCTCTCACAAGTCATTCTCAGCTGAGCCCTGTGGTGGCCTGGTTTGGTGATGAAGGCACTGCACTGCTCTAGTGCCCGATTGCCCAGGGGGAATCCAGGCTGCCAGGCGAGGGGAAAGACTTGGGCTAAATACGTAAAGGTCCTTTAATAGAGGACTTCATGTACACAATCTCTTATGAGGGGTTTCTTTCTGCTTTGATGCAACTAAAGCCTAGGACAAACTAGACCTGTTCTTTCTGACACCCAGGAAGGAGTGGATTTTCAGACATCTCTGGAATGGGCACTGGAGATCTTGCAGTGCCTGGAAGAGAGGGGCATGTCCTGGCCCCTTCTCTTCCATGCGGCAGAAAAAGGTGAGCGAGTCCTGCCTCCAAGGGGTGGAAAGGTGAGCTTCAGTGCTGGAGAGGCATGCCCCAGCTCTCTGATTAATGAGTGTACCTGTAAGGAACTGATGGGCCTTTTTAAGTAGCCTGAAGAATACTTGCCTGAGTAAACTGAGAGCATCCTGCTTCTACCCTGCAGTACAGTGACCCAGCTGATGGTCAGGAATGACTGAAACTCACTATTGTTCCCTCTGGTAGAGAAAGCCTCAGAGGGGGCAGCTTGCTTCCCTCAGTGGTCACCACACCCAAGCACTGGTGTTTATTGTGGGCTGGAAGGAAACTGTGCAGCCCCTGTGCTGCTGTAGAAGTAGGCAAGGTGGTGTGAGGACCACTAAAGATGCTTAGTGCTTCTCTCTGGCTATCGCAGACCCTAGAAAATACTGCGTCCTGCGCAGTGGAGCCTCGGACCGTCACATCCAGCTCTTGCCTGTTGCATTCTACAGGTAATGTCCTGCTGGGCTCAGAAGGGAGGTGGTGGTGAGGGAGGATGCGGCTGATGGTTTGCACATACAGCAGCTGGCATGGAGGTAACTTACTGCTGGCCTGTAGGATGAGCTGAGCTCTTACCTTAGCTGTGCGGGAGAGAACACGTGATCACAGCAGGATTGCTATTTAAGGAGCCCCGTATCTTTTGCTAGAAGTTTCCCTTCAGCTTTGTGCTCCAGACAGAAGTGTCCCTGGCTGCCTGCCTGCTCCTGGCAGCAGGGTGGCCCTGCACACAACGGGACTCGTAAAAGACAGCAGCAAGAGCACCAGCTGCGTTTGCCTTGTGTCTTTTTGTGTTTGAGTCTACCATGGAACCAGTGCTAACCAGACATGGTGTGTGACCTCCCCTAGCCTCACCCCTTCCTTTCACCAAGAGCTGCTCACCAGAGAGCAGACCTTCCTCTACGTGGCGCTCGATTTGTACATCCAGCTGCTTCAGCTCTTTGTGGAAGGCAAAGACCTGCCGGAGTCGTATCAAGAGGGGCAAAGCCTAGACCCTGCTGAGCACGTGAGTGAAGCTCAGTCTCTCTTTTTGCCTCTCTTAACTGTGAATCCTGTTCTTTAGCCCTTCCCCTGCCACTGGCAGCATCCTTCTTGTTCCCACCTTCCTGTACATGGGAGAGGTAGCTTGTGCAGCTGGCTTTGCAGACAGGCAGCTTGCTCGCACTCTGGGACTGAGCTGCTGCTGTCCTGGTGCTGCCTTGCTGTTGTCTTACTTGTACAGGACCTCAGGGTGGATGTAGTCACGGATCAAGTGATCTGCTTAACCTGTGACTAGCCCCTAGGTGTGGGGTAGTGGCTCCTCTTTCACTTTTGGAGGCAGGGACTGAGATCTGAAAGTGACATTGTGCTTGGCCTCGATCGGCTGTGTCTCTTCTCTGTGTTCTCCAGGGGGATCCCTTGGAGGTGATCTCTGCAGCCCGACGGTTCCTGTTTGGTGCAATCCCACGATGCCCTGCCCCAAGCTTTGGAAACATAAGACCGGTGCGTTGAGATTTTTCCCTCTTCTCCCAGTGCTTCTGCCTGCGTAGCCTTTCTTGGGCACTGATCCTGTACTGGTGCTGCCTGCTTAACCTGTGCCACACTCTGTGTTTCCGTAAAGGGTTTGGGAGTGGTGGAGGACACCTGCTGCTCAGTCAGTGCTATAGCCACATCCTCCCTCTCCTGGGCTGCAACTTTCTCAGCAACATGAAACACTGCTCCCACTGCTTGCTTAATGCTTGGTCTTGGGGGAAATATCAAGCACAGTGAAGTGGCAGGTGTTGAAGTCTCTTTCCCACAAGCACAGCCTTGTCAGCTAGGAGACCATGTTATGTCTGCACGAGTGGGCAACAGCTTCCCTCTCCTCTACCTGCATTTTGCCGACAAGCAGCAAAATGCTCTAGCCTTGCTGTAACTCGCTGGGAAGAAGCACAAGCAGGTCTAATACTGGCTACTTGCGCTCTCCCCAGCTACTGGCCACATGTGAAGAACTTGACCCAGAGCTGGCAGCTACCCTCCTGCACTTCTCAAGGCCTGTGGCAGCCATGGAGGTGGATGAAGAGCTGGTCCTGTTCTGAGTAGAACACCCTGACTACAGAGGAAGGGACAGACACGGTGCTGCCTTTCTCACCAGTGCTGTTTCTTTCAAATTACTTTGTAAATAATTTATTACAAGCATAACCATGAAGCTCTTGTTACAATAAAAAGTAGGTTACAAATTTCTTTTTTTTTTTTTTTTTTTTTTCCCAAAACAAAATGTCTGCTGAAAGTTGTTCCACTGGCCTATGTACCCTTAGGGCCACCTGAGGGCAATTCTGTACGGGCAGCAGACAACTTTGTTTCTACAACTGTGTGCGTGGGGAAAAGGGGGACCATGAAGGGGTGCTGCCGAACTTCCATTCCCCTGGGATTAGACAGACTCTTAGTACAACACTGCTGAATCAGACGTGAGCATGGAGAATCACAGCATGATAACAAGCTTTTTCTGAGCAAGCTGAAGCTAATTCCACTGAGTTCTTTGGGAGACTAAAATGTAGATTAAAAATCTCCACTCTGCCGTATGGTTTCTATAGGGCTGGACTGGGAAAGCTTCCCCATCCCCCTCAGGTGGGCTCTTGCTGTGCAGTCACTTCTGGCTTTACTGCCTGGCTTTCTGAAGTCCCTGAAGTATTTAGGAGGAGAATGGGCTCTGGCTCCAGTGGCTTGGCTTTGTCCTGAGTCTGGGTCAGAGGGTGCACCATGGACATGTGGACATTAAGGTTATGGGCCTTTTCGAAGCGCTTCCCACACTGGTCGCAGGCAAACTCCAGCTCTGTCTCAGCTTTGTGTTTGGTCATGTGGTACTTGAGCGATGCTCGCTGTCTGCACTGGAAACCACAGATTTCACACCTGCAAGGAAAAGCAGAGGCTCAGCAGCAAGCCTGAAGCCACAGCCATGGCATTCGCACTTTGTCACGCTGAACAAGCCTACGAGAAGGTGACTGCAGCCTCAGAGCACCTCCTACAACTACCCCAGTCACACAACACGATTCTCCTCCTCAGGCCTGCAGCTCGTTGCTGGTAGCTGAGCATGCGCCTGCTGAGCACTGAAGGGCAACAGGAATAAGAAGAGGAATAAGACTTGCTCAGCAAGGGGAAGCACTGGAGCTGGAGCATGTGGATGAACATTTAAAGTGATTCAGCCAGGACACTACCAGCTCCAGGCAGGGTTTGTATCACAAAATTACCCTGTGCTGAGGGCAGTGACCGTGAGAGCTCTGCAGAACTTCACTACCCATTCTATCCCTTTTTTTAGCTACAAACGGATGGCTGGTGCGCACTTACTGGAGGGGCTTTGCTCCTGAGTGCCGCATCTGATGGACCGAGAGGTGTTTGCGTTGCTTAAAGGTCTGCCCACATTCATCACAGATATAATTACGTACCTCTGCAATGGAAAAAAGGAGGGAGTCATCGATTCTGCCGATTTCTTAGTACATGAAATGCATACATGCAGCTGCCCACACTTACTGGTGGAGTCTGAATTCCTCCCCGCCTTACGGCCCCCACGTGATGGTCTGTTACAGGTTTACAGGCAAGGCAGACCATTCTTACACCCCGCACAGTCTTGCACAACAAATCATTGGGTGTTTGTCACACCCGTCGCCTGCTGGGAGCAAAGCCCCCCAGGACACACCTGTATGAATGAGTTTCACGTGACGCTGCAGGTACCGGTCAATCATGAACACCTTGTTGCAGCCAGGATGAGGACAGGGCCTCTCCCGAACCTCCTCATGATGCTCTTTGATGTGTTTCTGTAAAGAATGGACAGAGCTTCTAACCGCTGACCTGCATTTTCCCCAGTGAAAAATTTGGATCCCCCAAAGAAGTGAGACCCCGTCTTGGCAGGCTTGCACATCAGCACTGCTTCACTGTGAAAAACCAGAGACTTGCATCCAAATCTACCCCTGGCAGCAGGGCTTTAACAGAACACAGCGGAGCTCATTCCAAGGGCTGCTGCCAAGCCAGCAGCAGACTTCCAGAACAGGAGCAGCATGCAGAGCCAGAGCAGCTCCTGGTGCTTTTAGGAGCACAGAAAAAGGCCTCAGACTGCTTCGTTTAGCGGCTTGCCACCTCCTGCGGAGCCAGGCAGTGAATTTCATCTGTCACAGCTCCCTCTCCTCATACAGAAACCGTTCTGTAACACTCAAAGATACAGGTTTGGGACAGAAGCAAACCCTGAACTCACCTTCATGCCATCTGCGCCTCTGTAGACAGCCGTGCATCCCTGGTAAGGACACTTGTAAATGGTAGGCAGCTCCTCCCTGCAAAGCAGAGGCCAGCCGTCAGCCAGCGTGCCAAGCGTGGGGTGCTGCCCAGCCGCCGCCTGCTCCTTATTACCTTTCACATTTGATTTTTTTTTTCCAGCCTGGCTTAGGCCCCGGCTTCTTCCTTATTTTGGGCTCTTCTGCCTTCTTTGCTTCTTTGCTGTCACTTTTCTTGCTAGAAACCCTCCAAGAAGGAACAAGGAAGAAGGGCAGTGGTTTAATACATGATCCTGGTTTTAGTCCTCCCACCTAATCGTCCCCGAGTGTTACACCTAGTCTGACGGCCTAGCCTGACGCTTCACCTGGCAAAGCAGGAGCACATGCGCCTTCAAGTACACGTGAGCTGAGCTGCGGTAATTAGTGCCAGGCCTGGGGATGAGGGATGTGGCCCGGCTTCAACCTGATGGGGATCTAGGGAAACATGGGTGCTGGGACAGCGCTGTGACCTCCAGGTGGGGACGTGGAGGGAACCGAGGCCATAAAGGAAAGCAATCGTGTTGGCCTGGCCGAGTCCACCGTGGCACAAGCACAGCGGAGGTGGGCACCAGCCCTCCTGCTCGTCTGCAGAGAACTCTGCTAACTGCACAGTAAACCCCTTACTTCTTTTCGGGGTAAGGCTCGAAGGAGTCATCTGAAGATTGCACATTTCTCTTCTCATTTTCATCGTCGCTTAAGAAGTCCCTGAGAGAGAGAAGATGCCCTTTACCAACGCAGCACCGGGCTGGCACTTCAGCACCAGCACTACGCGTTCTTCATTCCCAGTGCATCCATCTCCCCCACAGCACGGCAACGGCAGCCGAGGCTCCACGTGTTCTCCTCCCCCATAATCTCCCCAAGCAAATACAGCACCGGTGAACACAGCAAATAGCAAAATCAGGTCCTTTTAGGACTAGATCTCTGTGAGAATAATTGAACCACTGTCAGGAGAACAAAAAATGGCTGTTACTGAAAAGATCTATTCATTGTTGAGGGATGTTGCTACCGCTTTCTATATGGGGAAAAGTAATTTTGTAGACGAGAATGTAATATATTGTCCAGCACAGGTTAATTAAGCTGCAGGTCATTCTGTATTTCCTCATACGTAGCAGCCACATGGGTTTGGGTTTTTCTTTTTCCTCCTTTTAAGTCCTAAGGCATACAAGAAGCATTTAATTCTGAAGCCCTGAACCAGGCAATAAATTGTTGTGGCACTTTTAATGTGACAGCTGATGGCTTTAGCTGACACACTGAAGTAAGTCTGCACTCAGTCCCTTGGTACTTTAAACTCAGAATGACTAGATTTAGCCAAATCTTTGATCATAAAAACTGCTAACCTGCCAGTGTCCCTCCCACTCCCCATTTAATCGCTCTCCCTGTGAGCAAACGGGGCAGTTTCTCCGAGTGCCACCCCTCGCCCACGTTCCTGCACCGACCGCTCTTCTAGAGCCCCAGCCCGGAGCAGCCGCAAAGGGGAATTGCTCCGAGGCTGAGGGGCTGGAGCAGTGGCACCCAGGACCGAGCAAGCCCCCACCACCCCCTGCACGGTTCCTTCCCCAGAGCAGAGGAGGCGGGGAACCAAAACAGGACCAGGTTTGCTGGAAGCGGCCAACAAACACAGAGAGCGCACGCATGTGCAAATGCACGCACGCTGCCGTGCAAACCACCCCCCTGCAGCGGAGGCGGCGAGGAGTGGAGTTCAGCGCGTCAGCGGCGTGAGCTTCAGCACAGCCGCTGCAGAGCCACCGCTCTGCGCCTCGGACGCCGGTTCCAAGGGGCCTCGAGGGCCAGGTCACTCGTGGAGAAAGAGCTCTCCGAGGCGGGTCATTTCATACTCGCAAAGAAGACATTTAGGCTATTTTAAACCCACTCTTCTCTCACCCCTCAGAAAGGTCACTGAACTCGTCTTTTACCCGCTCATCCGACGTTGCAGACAGAACCTGCTTCCCACTCAACTGTCCTAGGGAATGAAGGAGAAAACGGTGCGTTACAAGGAAAAGCAGCAAAAACAAGCCAGCGAAGACAGCTGCTGAGGAGAAACCAACCACGCCGCGTTCCCTCAGTGTGGCTCATACCGTGTGAAAATACATGCTCCATGACAAGTTAATGATTATTTAAACCAAACCCCGTGTCTCGCGTGCTGGGAGACCGCTCTCCCTGCACCCCAGGGACGGGACAGCCTTTACCCTGCAGCTCCCATGAGCACCTTTTGGTTTCCCCCATGGCACCTGCTCTGTAACCGAAAGACTCGTCCCCACGCGAGTCCCAGCTGCCGTTCCTCTTTCCAGCAGCAGACACCTCCCAGGGCTATCAGAGCTAAACACAGCCTGACTTCTGTAACTCAAAACGGGTGTTAATTCCTCTCTTCTGGAAGTGGTGTTTGGGGAAGTTCAGCAGTAAACCCATGTTAACTCGGCCCACAAGCCAGCCTGCCCAGCAACTTTTCTTTGCGGACAGAAGGGACTCCTGCTGTTTGGCATCACCTGCAGGAGGGCGGGGGAAACCTCTTCTTGCCAGAATACGGATGGGGTTTGGATTGAGCAGAAAGAAACATCTGGCAAACATGGTGCTGGAGAACCAGGGACTGTTCCGCACCGCTCGACGGCCACACGTTCCCCGGCAAGAGCAAGGCAGCAGGGTCTTGCCAGCCAGGCGCAGCCTGCTAAGGAATGGCCAAGTCTCGGCCCCTCTGTCAGAGGAAGAAATAGCGCACAGGGTGAGGAGACCGGCTCTCTTTGTGTGACGTAGTCAGCCGAAGCCCGGTGTTCCCCCTTCCCTTCTGCAAGGCTCAAAGGCGATTCTCTGGGCAACTGGCACTCCCCAGCCTGAATCTGTGTCCTCCCTGAGGAGCAGCAGTCTCCAAGGAGGGGGCCCAGCCCCGCTGTCGCTCCCTGGGCCAGCTCTCCGGCTCTTTGCCCTTCCCCAGAGGCCTGGAGGGAGATCGGAAGGCAAATCCCTTACCTGTGGCACTGCTCGGTGGCGGCACGGGCTGCGGCAGGGCCTTCTCCTGTAAGGAGGCTGTGCTGTCCAGTGGCGAGTGAGAGGAATCCCTGTTCTGTGGCGGCTCACTCTCCACGTTCAGTAGCACCGATGTGGTCCCTTTGTTTGCGGGCTGCTGGCAAGGAGTTGTCCTTACTGGAGCATGCTGGGGTTTGGGAGCAGAAACAGCCTCGGCATTGTCTGCCCCTGCCCCGTTGTCAGTCAAGCGCTGCGCCGTGCTCTTGTTCCACTCCCGTTTGACAGACAAGGCGTTGTCAACAAGCACCGTGCTACAGTCCGAATCCGTATCCATGACGTAGTCGTGCCCGTCCCCGCAGCCCCAGACGGCGCGGATGATGCCGCAGTACTCGGAGGAGAGCACGCTCCGCAGGCTGGGCACCGACGGGCAGCTCCCGGCGTGTGTGTGCGTCCACGTCACCAGGCTGTGCAGGCACTGGGGGCTGGAGGTGATCAGGTCGACTGTCGGAGGGGAGAGGCAGCACGCGCACAGTCAGTCCCCTGGGCCAGTGAAGGGCACAAGCCAGCCNCCCCCCCCCCCCCCGGGAGGGGACAGGGCTGCAGACCCGCTCCTGCACTGCACGTCTGCATCAGAAGGCAGGCGGGACACAGCCTAAAGGCGCTGCACCCGGACGGACCGCGGCGGGGACAGTCCCATCGACCGCCAATATCGTTAATTTTACAGCCGAAAGCTTATTTCCGATTGCCCCCGAAAGCTTATTTCCGATTGCCCCCCAGTGTCCGACGGCGGCCGGCCCAGACCCGCTCTGCTCTTCGCACCCCCTGCGTGAGCCTGAGCCTCTTCAGCTCAGCTCGGGGAGGCCGGCGCCAGCGAGGATCCTGCCGGGAAGCCGGCGGGGAGAGCTCAGGGAGGAGGGAGAACCGTAACGAGCTAGACCAGGGCACAGTCCCCGTGCTGAGGGACGCAGGAACCGCCCTGCCGGGTGCTCGTTCCACAACACCCGTAAAACCCAGCCCTTCGTTGATGGTATCACAGAAAGAAGAGGAAAGCAGCTCCGGGAGCAGGCACTCACCCAGACAGGAGGCACCTCCTTCCGCGCCCGGCTGGGCCTGGCCCGCGCCGCTCCTGCAAAAGCCAGAAGAGCACAGTGGGGTCTCGGGGGTTACGGAGGGACCAGGCGTCAACGCACGGCGATTTACCACTCCCAATAACTCCCGGGAAGAAAGAAACGCAACGTACTTTCCTTTCGACTTTACGTGGCCCGTGGGAGACGCGTTCACTCTCTGGATAAATGTCCTGAGGACGCTGCGGCATTTGTAGAACTGGGCATGGCATTTCTTGCAGACGAACTGGGGGAGCGCGGGGTCCTGCCGCACTGCCACGCCGACCAGCCGCTGGAAATCGGTGAAGAAGACCTGATCCACGCGGCGCTGCTTCTCTGAGTTCTCCCCCATCACAGGCACCTTCCCGAAAGCATTGCGCAGGCTCCTGGAGGAGAACTTCCCGTGGCAGAGACGACAATAGCCGGTGCTCAAGGCTCTGCCAATTCCTGCCAGAGAAGGATTGAACACAGCCGCTGGGTGCCTGCCGCAAGAGTACGGCGGCCAACTACGGCCTGAAGGCACCGGCGTGCTGGAAGATGTTCCCCTTCCCTTGATCCAGGCTGCCTCCGAAGCCCTGGCTTCGGCACAAGCGCAGAAAAGCCAGGCAGGAAGAGAGCGACCTTCCCTTTGACACCCCGCTGCAGATCGGGGCACCGCTCCGCAACCGGCTTGACCCTAAAATCAGCCTTTCTGGCCCGATTGCCCCAGCGGAGGAACCTCCTCCCAGCTGCGGCGTTCCCAGGGCTTGCTCACACACGTTTGTGCTTTTGCCGGCACTGTCCCTAGGCTTAAGTAGTTCTTCTCCCTCCCCGGCGTTTATCTCCGAAGTATTTATAGCCGGCGGTCGCGTCCCTCAGCCGCTGCGAGCCTGAGCCGCCCCAGCTCTCGCAGCCCCTTTGCGACACGCCGTTTCTCGGCCACGCTGATGGTGCCCTGCGGCAGAGCTGGGGACGTGGAGCTCTCGAGCGGGGAGCGAGGCCGACCCGGAGCAACGGGGAGGATGTAAAGCATCTTTCCCGCTCCCGGTTCGCTGACCGCCCAGCTCACCTGCCCGGCAGCCCCATGGGCCTGCCCGGCCACCTCCCTCCCTGTCCCATGGCATCTCTGCTCTGCGGAGCATCACTCCGTCCTCTGCTGTGCCCTGAACGCCTGCCGGCGCGGGGAAAACTCCCCGACGTGGCCTCTTCCCGGCCCTGGTGCAACACGGCTGTGCTCTAAACCCTCCGGTCCCCCCGCCCGGGAACAAGGAGGGAGCAGGGTCCTGCCTGCAGCCCCCCCCGCCCCAGCCATCACAGAGACCCCACGAACGGCCTTCGGAGCGATTCGGGGTCCCGCTGCTCACCGGAGACCGCCGGCGGGGACAACCTGCAGAGCCGGGGAAGGGCAGCACGCATGGCGGGGAGCGTTTCGGAGGACCGGGACGGTGCGTGCCACGCCTGGGTGCCGTCCCCGACGCACGTGCGAGCGTTTCCTCCGCCGTCGCCCGTTTGTCGTTACGACACCCGACTTTGAACCGTTTGGCGATCAAACTTATCTCCTGCCTCCAGCCGCGCCGGCAGCGAAATATTCGGCTGTCGGCCACCTCCAAACCGGGACCGGACAACGGCAGAGCACCGGAGGACGGAGGAGAGGGTCAGCTCCCCTCGTCGTGCTGCCAAAACCTCTCCTTACCTCGCTGGCACCGGGAGCCCGGCTCTTCAGCGGTGAAGACGTGCCACGCAAACAGGCAAACCCCGGCCCCGGCACGGGGCAG
>VYZV01032399.1:14940-26311 GCA_013401275.1 Pandion haliaetus | reverse complement strand
TACTATTTTAAAATCACTAAAAGCACAAGAATGCAAGTGGAAGCTGCAGCAGACAGCATCCTCCAAAAACAAAAGGTTCTTGAGGAATTTTAACTTGCAATACTACAAGCTTTGTTAACAAATTAAATTTGCTAGAAATGTCAAAACAAGACAATTAGACTATCATACAAATAAAGACACGGTGGGTAATTGTGTTTTAAACTGTTGGGGTCTTTTTTAGTTATATATCTGATTCTTTAACAACAGAGTAAAGAAAATTACTAACACAAAACAGGCAGTGCTGATGGAAAGTACCAAATCAAGCAATCATCCTTACAGTGCAACTAATTTGGATGTTAAGTACACTGCTCTGAAGGAAATAATAATCCTGAAGATACCAGTGTGTGCAAGCTCTTACTCAAAAGTATGCATTAAAGCATTTAAAATTTCTTGCCAGTTATTTCTTCCTGCTGGCTGTATCTCTCTTTACTGTATGGGGCATCAGACTTTTCGCTTCTTTACAATTCCAGAGATAGCCCAGCACCACGATGTATCCTCCTCTTCAGCTGTGCCTTAGAAGAGCCATTCAATGCTGCATCAACCTTTCAAGACCATAGATTAGTAGAAGTACTCTACTACCAATCACGTAAGCTACGTGCACCTTTTTGGTCTACAAAGTTGAAGTTTTTCTTGGCTGCTAAATGATAGGGAGTTAAATTGAAGAAGATAGTGCTCTTACATTAAAAAAAAGTTATCAGGTAAGAAATTTTTCATTCTACAGTCAACCATCTCCCACATCTTTGTGACTCATGGAAAATAATGAGCAGCAAACATTAAGTAAGGGGAAACAAAAAGTCCAAAATTCCAGCCCTTAAGGCTAAATGCCTGAAAAACATGGGTTTTTTTATAGATCACTGACTGCAGGGCTTCTTGCTGAAGGAGGCCTCTACAGAAGATAGAAAATCTACCTTTATAGAACTTCAGATGTTGACAGAAGATTGTTACAACCCCAAAAACTTCTAAAATGGAAGTACAGGCTTTTCTTTCTGTGACATCATGAGCAAAATTCTTCAGATTTGTCTGAAACTTTTATGTCTTTGTAATAGGTAACTTAATCCACCTGACCAGAGAGCATTTGATTGCTTCAAGATCTTGTCACTTGAGACAAAGGGAAAACAGAAAGCCTTTCTTTTTATAGGATGTATTTTAATGAGGTCCTTGGTACTCTGCACATACCTATCACATAACTTTTTATTATAATGCTATGGTTTTGACTGGAATAGTAAGACTTTCTTTGAAGTGTAGAAAAAGGTATTCTCCTTTGGCAAAACAGATTCTGAGCTAAAACAACTTGGTCTTCACAGTGCGCAGTGTAAATCCTGAATCAGTAGAGCAGTAGCATCCATGCTGGCTTTGTAGATGTGACCAAGAAGTGGTCTTTGACTGACAGTACATTGTGGATAAGTAATACAAAAGACACTGGTTGTCGGATCTTTCCAGTATCAACACTGAAATCCTGAGGGTTTGGCCAGCCTACCTCCCCTGGGGACTTGGGGTTCATGAGTACAAGCACTGCCTAAGACAAACAGCTGACAGTCCCAACATTTTGAACAAAAAGATATGAGTAAAATCCAAGTTCCTCAGGATTTCTGCTATAACACCAGACACACAAGTTACAGTGTGACCAGATGGAAATCTCTAGGGCTTTAAAGTGACTCTAAGAGAAAATAGCTCTTAATTTCAAAGAACAATGTAAGTGCAGGTCATTTGTTGCAAGCTACACAGGTAATCAATTATGTTCTTTAGCAAAGTTCTAGCAGAAGACCACCCTGCAAGTCACCTGTCTCAGAGATACCATTAAGGAGCATTTTCAGATGAAGTATCTTCAACTCAAAATCTGAACCAGGCAAAAAAGAAGTAGCCGAGTAACTGCTAAATCAACGTAACATATCCTTAACAATGCTATTAGAATTCTGGCTTCCAAGCAAAATCCAACACAAAGCTTACCCCTTCCAACAACCCTGAACTTTGCTTCCCCACATAAGCTGTAGAGAGAGGATAAGGATCTGAACACATGCAACAGAGGCTTACTGACAGGACAACACACAAGCAGTTCCTCCAGACTTTTACTTCAGGCATGTTCCAGGTCAAGAGAGCTTCCTTTCTCTTGGCAGACCCAAGAACTGCCAGGTCCAGCCCTGCAGAGCTACCCATGGTAGGAAACATGCTTCACTTGACTGTCCACAGACTCAGTACAAGCAAGCTACTAAGAACCTGATCCTATTCTACCAGCAGCACCTACCTGAATTACTGGAAGTTCAGTACATTCACACATCAAGCAGCTGTGAAAAAGGAATGCTGAACTCAAAACACTTCCTCAGTCCTCAACACCAGTCTCTTTTTACTACAGAGAATAACAACTTTTATAGAAAGTAAATGTTCAATCCTAAAAGCAATTAGGTTTTTACCTCTGAAAGGCTGTACTTACTAGACTACTTTTCTCCTCCTTCAAGCTACATACAGAACTTGCTGTTCTCTCATCTTGTAGTAACTTCAACTTTTATCCTTTAACAACTTAATCTAAAAAAGAGTAAAAACAGGCCTGTCGTATCACAAGCCTGTAGCATCACAATCTAGGTCTTGAAGATTTCTGGAGCTATGTTGCATCCACATCTTTCTGTTGCCTCTCTCTGTATTGAGTTGGATGCAATAGCCACCTCTTCCATAACCATATTCCTACTATCCACTGTCACTGGCTTCACAATACACATTGCTATCCTTAGGAAAACAGATGTAATGCATCCAATTTTGGGTCCTGCTTGGATTACTATTAAAATAGATCCCATCCTCTCGAGAGGCTGTGTATCCCACTTCCTTCCTTATCTTCTGCTTAAAAACCTTTTATTATTTTATTATTCAACTCAACTTTTATACATCCTCACTTTATCCTAATATTTTCTGATATTAGATACTAGCTCCTTCCTCCCTCCTACTCCCATCCAGTTACTCAGTTTTTGCTTGTTCTTCAATCTTTTCAAGTTAATTATTCTTGCAGGTTAATAAGAAGCATCTTCATAAGCTTTCATCTTCATGTGCTCATAATCTCAGTGTCTTAAATTGTCATCACCCCTTATCTGCAATAGCCAACGCTGTCTTCACTTAAAGAACTGTCTCAAAACTCTTCAAAGACACAACAGTGTCAGACACACCACCAAAGAACGCCAATCTAACAAGGACTACGTAGTTGAACAATGCACAGGATTTCACTTGATATTCTTTACCATGTTAGAAATCAGCTCTCCATGAGCAAAAAAAAATCTCAAGATTCAGCACAACCTGTACACAAAATTTGAATAACATTACTTTTAAGAGTAACAATGTTCTCCCTATATAGACAGAGGGAAGATAAGCATATAATGTCTTCCTGAGCATAGTTCTATCTTTCGACTTTTTCAACTAAAAGAACGCTGCCAGAAGTATCAAAAGCCAGGTTAACAAGCTAAAATTTTCAAGTCATTCCAGAAGATACTTATCTAAAAAGCACTAATTGGAAACTACGTCTACGTGATTAGACTCTTCCATGAGTGGAATACCACAAGAACCAACCCTCCAGCTCTTCCACGTGTGTTTGTCTGGAAGGCACAGACCTCTGCTTTCCTTCAACACAGCCAAGAGCTTTCATTTAGTACTTCTGTAGCAGGGGAGCCTGTTAATTATTTCATAAGGGACTTTTCTGATTTGAATATGCTGCCTTTTTTACCTTAACTCATTTTTATCAGCAAAAAAGTATCTTTGAGCTTCTACAGTAACAAAATTTGTTTGCAATAGTCATCCGCAGCTCAACGATTTAATACTAGACTACTAAGTAAGATGACATGGCCTGAACAACTGCACTGTGCCCATCAGAGAGAGGTCTCTAATGAAAACTACCATGGTTCAAATGGATGTCAGGAATGTCCCATTGTAACTTTTGTCCATAACAGTTGTCCTGGTTTTGGCTGGGATAGAGCTAATTTTCTTTCTAGTAGCCAGTATAGTGTTATGTCTTGAATTCAGTACGAGAAGAATGCTGATAACACTGATGTTTCCAGTTGTTACTAAGTAGTGTTTAGACTAAGTCAAGGATTTTTCAGCTTCTCATGCCCAGCCAGCAAGAAGGCTGGAGGAGCACAAAGAGTTGGGAGGGGACACAGCCAGGGCAGCTGACTCAAAGTGGCCAAATGAATATTCCATACCATGTGATGTCATGCCCAGTATATAAACTGGGGGAAGTTGGCCTGGGGGGGATAGCTGCTTGAGAACTAACTGGGCATCAGTCAGCGAGTGGTGAGCAATTGCATTGTGCATCACTTGTTTTGTATATTCCAATTCTTTTACAATTGTTTTAATTTCATTATTATTATTATCATTATTAGCTTCTTCCTTTCTGTTCTATTAAACTGTTCTTATCTCAACCCACGAGTTTTACCTTTTTCCTTCCGATTCTCTCCCCCATCCCACGGGGTCAGGGGGAAGTGAGTGAGCAGCTGCGTGGTGCTTAGTTGCTGGCTGGGGTTAAACCATGACAGCAGTCAAAGGAGATCGTATTCTCTCAGAATAACTCAGGCACCTCAAAATCTCTCTGAAGTTGACTTCCAGTTTTCTACTAACCTGATCTGTGGGAAAGGAATACCTTCCCTCAGTAACAACATGACTCTTGCAATTGTGAAAGGGCATTTTTATGGATCATACATTTTACAGTATTTAAGACATACTTTGCTTTTCATTTGTCCCTCTTTGCCAGGAGATTCCAACTCAGCACCAAATAAACCTTCAAAAGAAAACCACAAGGAAGCTTATATTTCAGGTTAGAATTTATCTCAGAAGGACTCTGCGAAAGGAAGCGGTCAGAAGCAAAACCAAAACCAAACTGTCTAACATGGTAGGCTAAAGCTGAAAAGGCACCATAGCAAGCACAAGTTATTTTAACATGGTAGGCCACTGTCAGTGCTGCAGAGATGGAGATAAGAGCTCTGTGCAGCACAAACCTGAGAGCTTGTAACAGAAGATTCTTATTATGCAAAACACTTAACTGTGATATGAAATTTTACATGTAGTACGTATCATTTTTTTTCCCCTCTAACTACCTTCTATATGACTTACCAATCCCTGACAGCTTTAGGAGGTCCAATGGCAAAGTAGCGTGCAGTTAGGAAGTTGTAATTATGCCATAACATTTTTCATAAAAATGGGTGCCAAAACCAGCACACTACTGTCTTCAAAAATTTCTGTATGCTAGCCCAAATTCTGTACATTTTATTTTTAAAAGGTGTAGCAGTGTGTCTAAAAATACATAGTTGATAATATAAACTATAAAAAAAGCTGCGTTTAAACAGTTAGTGTAGCACTCACGTTTAACAATAACAAAACCAAACATCAGGAATTAAGAGGTTCAAGCAGGCTTGATGGCAACCCCGTTCGCCTAGGGGAACCCAGCAGCTCAGCACGCAGGGCCAGCGTACCAACCTTCCCTCAGTGCAGTTCTCCACCTCCTTGAGAAGCCCAGCAACTATAGATAAGTCTTAGCAACACTTCATATACACATCAGTTTTGAAACTGGTTTGTTAAGGTTTCTAGTAACAACGGGAATTGCTGTAAACTTCAGGCAGTATCTCAACTGGTTGAGAAACATTCATATGTAAGCACCTGTATAAAATTTAACACACTCTTGTTTAGGCTATTCCCAATATCTGTAACGTTTTCATATATATCTAAAAATTAGTAGTATACTTTACTGAATAATCCACTGTGCAGCTGTGGTTGGAGAAATGCCACTCTAAAATCTCCAATGCTTTAACTAAATATACACCTTTCCTAGACATACTCAGTTCTGAAATCACTTACTTTCCTAAATTTCTTTTTCCACTTGCCAGCTCTACAGTATTTCAAAAGGGGTTATCTCTACTTAGATGAAACATCAGAATTGTCTACATTGTGTTTAATTTGCAGAATCCATTAATTCCCAGACACTTATTAGCATACTATCAAGATGATAGTACAGTTGCTAGTTTCATAGCTGTCTTTTATCTGTATTATCCATTTGAAAGGAACTCCCTAGCATCAGATAACCGAGTTACTCCACAGCTTACTGACCTTCTCCTTCCAAAAAGCAGACTACTGGATATGAATCAGTGTTATTAAAATTCACATTATAAAATTGTTACAAAGCCTGTGTTATTTAAATAATAACACATAGCTCTATTGAAAAGATGAATTAAATGCAAATTAAGTCTACAAGTAAAAAAAGTTAATGTGATACTCATCATGAAATAGTTCCAATGCTGGTTTGCCAAAGACTGATTTGTTCTCCTAGACCCTCAAAAGGGACATATGTTAAAAAACCCCAAAACTCAGTAACTTGAAGATTTCCTCAGGATTAAAACTTGCACAGCCTATCCTCAATTGTCACTCAGGCAACCACACATACATAAAAATCCACAAACAACTTTCATCTTCTTGCTTTAGCATATACAATATATATCTTATTTAATTTAGATACTGGTAATTTGGAATAAGCCGTCCTAGTGGCAAAACACCAGGACAGTTTGATTTCCAAATACTAAGTGCTAAGAGGAACAGACTAAACTCTTAACTGGTCCGTTCAGGTTGTTCATCCCCCACGTAGCATCTGAGTTTTGGACAGAAACAGCATACTGTACTCCACAAAAGAATTAATAATCATCTTTAGCACAAATGCTAGGTCAGTTCTAATTATACCTTATTGCAACGAAGTTTCAGCCGGTCACTGCACATATTTTTAAATATCTCAAGAAAAACATATAAAGCAGCAGAGTTGGAACAGAACTGCACAGAAATACTGATTCCAGAGACCAATATGGGTGCCAGGGTTTGTGTGTAAATACGTATGTATGTGCATGTGTAAAAAAACCTCTGGTATGAAGAATGTGAGCAGAGGAATGATGACATTTTCAGTACTCCAGCTAGGCAGGTATAAGCAGTCAAGGGGTATTTGTGGTTTAATCTTAATATGCTTTCCCATCACTTTGCTTCAAGACGAACAAATAAGCACCCTTGCAGAAATTTCAACACCTGTTTAACTTCGGTTGATTTTATCTAGGAGCCTTCTTTTATAAGCACACACCTGAAATTTTCAGTATTTCCCCTTGAGAGTTCCAAATTCTTCAAAAAATGCCAATAACTATTGTGACTGAGCACCTTAGGTTATTTCTTCTCAAACTGTAATACATTTACTTCTGCTGAAGAATAACTGCATGCTCAACAAAATAATCCATGTGGTGAAGCTTCTTGAACACTTTGCAATAACAAAACCAGCATGGCCTCCATATCCAACAAGTTTATTCAGTACATCTACTAGTTTTTCTACTTCACAAACAGTTGGACATATTTCTGGAAAAAAGCTATGACATCAAGGAAAAACCGGTGGTGGTTGGGTGCCTAGAAAAGGGGGAAGAGAAATCTAAAACCTCTGATGATGGAACTTCTATTTGTTGACCTCCACTCAGTCCACCTGAAGACCTGGATGGAGCTCTCCTCCCCGCATCAGAAGTAAACACCATTAACTCCTGGATTCCGTTACTTCTTCAGCAATGACAATCATTTGTTTTACTTTAAAATACAGGGCCTAGGTTGTTTCTACAGTGCTTCTGACAAGGTCAGCAGTTTATTCTCACTGGGTAACACAGATGGCGTTTCTCATATGGATCACAAAGTAGACCTAAGCTACAGCTAGCAGATGTGTGCCATATTTATTCAAGTTACATTCTACTTCATGGTGCTTTTGACTACATTCTCTCTATTAACCAGTGGTTCAGAGCATCACAGTAAGCCAATACTTTATTTTAATGGTAACATTTGGCGTATTCATCCTCATAAAGATCATCTTTGCTCTCAAGCTGGCAGTCCAACACATGCAAACTCAGGACCCACACTAAGACATCCAGCAATGGATTCTCCCCATTTAGTAACTGCATTCATGCAGAAGATAGTGTTTTTATTTCTTTCCTTCCTCAATTTTTCCAATAGGAAATACAAGTCCTCACTTATTTCCAGCCTCCTCATACAGAAATGTATCTACAGAAGTAGTAACACGGCATAGCTTGCATTATGAATCTTACTTATTTTGTTGTGACAGCCACCAGGCTTTAAAATGAGGGAGTCGTAAGTATTCACAGCAATACCAGCATATATTGTAATTTCCAGGCCAAAAAAAGTTTGCTCTTGTCTTTGAACATATTCTGTGGAATTGTTTTATTCACAGAAACAATTTCTAGCTAGATATTACTGAGCACTGCAATGATACACTGTAAAACTGGGCCTTGCTTTGTCCTTTTTTCCCTTCCAGCTATCACTTTGCAGTTCAGAATACAAGAAAGTAATGATGGCAAAGAAATCTAAGCCACCACATTCCATTCATCAGAAACAAAAAGACTGCAGAATCCAGAGCTACAAGGGAACTGCATGGAGGGACGGCTGCCTCCAGCCCTGCACTCCACCCCTCTCCAGCTTAACAGGATCCTGCTAGAAGTGAATTGGCACAGCTGCTCTTTAATCTGCTTGAGAGCAGAGATCTTCAGCAGTGTTTATCAAATGATAGTGAAAGTGTTAATAACTGAAGAAAAAAATATGCACTATAACCTCCAGAGATAGGTCATCCAAACTCACAGTTAAACTTCTAAGATCAGGATTAAATACCAGTATCGAAGGACAGCTCAAGAGAAGTGGAAAGGATAGGTTCTTGTTAAGACTATATTTTGCTGTTTCTATTAAAACAATATTTTAATGCAGCTTAAAAGAATCCTATGTCCATATACCTTCTTTTTAGTTTGTTTTCTTTTTGAAAATCGAAATCATTAGTCAGGAAAATTATAATGACAGTAATCAACATATATCAACAGGCTTCATTCGAGTTAATTGCTTGAATGACCATTCTAAGCCAACACAGAATTTCCACTGTCATATTAAATTTTGAAAATATTAATCAACAAGAAAGCTTGATATTCCTCAATGCAGTTAAGTGTTGGTATAAGCTCTACTGCATAAATTTCAAAAAAAGAATTTATGTATAACTTTTTGTGCATATGTATATATGCATGTGCATACAAATGTGGCTGTGTATGTATTTACACACGCACTTAAGAGTGTTGTCCACTCTTCCTTAACCTGGAGTAAGTGGTGAAAAACTCAACAAAAGACCATAAAAGTGGCTCAGATAAATTAACAGGTACATGCACTAATATTAACAGGTACATGCACTTCATTAATAATAATGAAGAAAATTCTGTTTTAGCCTCAACTACAACAGAATGAGTTGTTACCTTCAATTTTAACATTATGTATTAAAATAGTAAGTCAACTGCAGTAAAACTACAATGACCAATACCTTAGAGAAAAAAAAACAAATACAGACATACCTTCACTACAAAAGGGTCTTTTGATGCCAGAGAAATTCACCGTCTCATGCAGCGTTTTCTCTTCTTGACAGTATTCACAGTATGTAACTATGCAGTGCAGTTTCTTATAATCATCAGAACATGCTCTGCTGCAGAACTGATATACTTTGTTCTAAATGCAAAGTTGCAAAGCATCATAAACAGGGTTAATGGATAAAATCTTAAGGTCTGGATAGTGCAACTTTAAGTAATAGTTTGGCATTCAGACACAACTTTAACATGCAAAGTAAACAGAAGTGCAAACACACAATTAGGGTATGACTTTTAATGCTAAAAATTAACAACAACTCTCACTAAAGCTGACAGTGAATGCTACAACTGCTCATCATTTCATATGAAAATGCTGAACAGAAAATATGCCAATCTTAGCATATCCTCTTCAAATACTTAGTTCACAGAGAAGCGGAACAACAGTCTATCATATCTACAGTCATACAGTAACTGAAGATGAAAGCAGGTTTCAAACTTACAGCTGATCTGAGAAATTACATTTTTCTTTAAATTGCACAGATGCTTTTTTTGTTATTTATGAACAAAGACTTCTGCTTTTATCCATACTGAAGTTAAATGATATTCTACACAACCAGGCAGATTTTATTAGCTTCATTTTTTAAGCATCAATACCTTATAAAATAGCTATCTAGAAAAATTGTATTGCAGATGCAGGTTTAGACTTCTGAACACTTCATCATTCTAAAAGTAACACCAAAAAATCCCTTACCTCCCACTCCAGTACTTCTGGCTTTGAACAAAAAGAACTTTTGCAATAATTACATTTCAACTGAATATCACTGGGAGAGACAAACTGACCATTTGTTGAAGACTGCACACTGAGAGTCTGGAAAACATAAATATATATATACACATCACTAAAAAAGAAAGTTGCTTTTCAAATGTGTTTTTTCAATTAAGCCTACAGTGTTTGAGAATTTGGGAGTTTTATTTATAAACTCAGGAACATTTCTGGCAAAAGCACAGCAGGTTAAGGCTTTTCCCTTAATTCCTTTTCTCTTACATGTTATGTTTTCCAATCTTGAATCTTTACCCTTGCTTTCACCGTAATTACTTTAGGTCATATTTCTTTTACCTTACTTTTTGAATACCTGTTATTTAAGGGTGATTATAAATGCCAAAAAACCAGTCTCCCAAAACTGAACACCTGTAAATCACAAAACATGTATTTTCAGATAAATACATTCCACAGATTGCCTTATTTTGGTCACAGAAGTTCAAAGACCTACAAATATTTTCAAATCCAAACCTCACCAAGACAGATTATCAACACTTTACCTAAGCATACCACTTGAAAACACAAATACTGAAGTAAAAGGCCTTCAGTCAGAAATCCCACATCTAGTCAGATTAAGAGAAAAATAGCTAATAGTCCCAGCTGGCCTCAGTCACCAGGGCAGGAAGATGTAATCATTCAAACAGCCAACCCCTAAACAATTAAGGGTTTTCAGAGTGAGAAAAATAGTATGGATTGCATGTGTAGGTATGAGAATTTAATTCTGTAACTAAATAATTCATTTAATGCATTTCTGAAGCAGCCAGTAGACAGAGAACTCGATTTGACAGTATCTGTAGTCTTCAAGTAGGTCTTATATGCCTACAGAACAGTCTTTTGCACATTCCCTAGATCAAGCAACAAACATTGATCTATCACTGAACATGCGATGTTCAAGACAAAATTTGAATCAGTAGTGATCACGGTCTCTTGAAGAATCCAGGACAAATTTCTTACATCCATCTTATCAACAAACTTTCCCACACCATTTGCAACACAAATGTATTTAAAGACGAGTTCTCTTCAGACAGATTTGTTACTACCTCTCCGCCTTTTAACAATGAAAATGTAAAAGTATCCTTTAACAGAAACGTTTTATTCAGACTGGCATGTTACTAAGGGTTCACCTACACAA
>VYZV01032398.1:43979-56069 GCA_013401275.1 Pandion haliaetus | reverse complement strand
TCACCGGCGAAGTACATTACTGGAAAATCCTAGTTACCTTTTTTCTTTTTTTTTTTATAATCCTTCATCTTCAGACATACTGTTCATATGAAGAAGTGTAACATGTCCACTGACCTTTTTCAATATCTGTGGTCTGATGAAAGTGACTTAAAGGTTGTAGCATATAAAGATGTATACATTATAAAAAAAAAAAAAGTTAAATTGCAACTCAGAAAGATCCTACATCATCTTAGGAAGATGACATTGTATCTACTCTTAAATCCAGCTTTTCAGATCAAGTGGATAAGGATTTCCTTAAAAATATGAATGGTATATAGTTCCTTTTCAAATTGAATGTCTCATAAGGTATTAATTTATGTTCCCTTAAAATAATCTGGCAATGCGCTAATTAAAGATCAATTTGTTATTAAAGACATATTCAAATTTTACATACTGTATGAAATAAAAATGTAGTTATACTATTCCTTTTAGAAACCTCAATAAATGGCTTTAGTCAATGGCTACTTAATTAACATGCACTAGCGGCTTGAAACAACTGCCTTTTCATGATCAACTTCGGTGATAAATGTTTATTATTTAGCTGTTGACACTTTATATTGCATTCTGACATTAATGAAATAAGATTTTTACCAGTTTCCCATATCAGAAACTTCAGCAATTATACTATTTTATTAATGCAGATCTAAAATCACAAATTCCATTTTTGCAATCTTGTAAAAGTTGGTTATATCATGAGAGTATGCCTGCTTGTTTCTAATGTCTGAAGTTTTGTTGAACCTTGTAAGTTCTAGGAAATTATTTTAGAATTTACTAATTCATAAAAAATTAGTTGCTTCTTATGCTATTGAAAAGGTATTATTCATAACTTTTTACAGATACCTCCAGTCTAGATAGAAACAAAAAGTAGAATTGGGTTTTTTTTATAGTTATATTTCTACTCATTCTCCCTGTGTTAACTGGACTTGATTCTCCTAGACTGATGATTTGCATTCTACTTAGCAGCCCAGTGTTGGTTTTTACTCATGAATTATAGACTTCTGAAAATAGTACAGTGAAATGAAGTGCTTTGGAGATTCATAAGCATAATGATGTGGATTACATGAGTATGTTAAAAATAGCTTTAGATTTACATGAAAAATGTGTGGGATTTTCCCATGGCAGAAAGTCTTTAGAAAAATTTTCTCAGCTGTACAGTACACTGTTTGACAGTAGCTTAGTACCTACAGAGAGCAGGAGATCATTTGATGTCTTGAGAAAAGCTGTTGAGTATCTGTGACAATTCATGATTGATCTCAATTTAGATAAATAATAGGTTATGTATAGACAGTTAAATGACAACTAAAGTCTGCATAAACCTGATCCTTCGATCTTTCTGGAATTTTTTGTGTACCCAGCATAGCATGAAAAGAAAAAAAGGAGCATTCCTTCTCATACCTATATAACTTACAGGTATTGCTAAAATTTAATAAATGCAATTCTAGTCCTATTTCAATTTTCTGCTTCTTTTTTCCTTCTGAATAAATATGAATATGTGAATGGAGGCTAGAGAGGACTTTTAACTAAATTTGGTCATGAATTTGTTTATCTGATTTTGAAATACAGAAGTTGGAATATGTGGATAAAAATTTGTAGATTTTATTTATATGAAAATACTAGATCTTCCTAGCTAAATTATTCTCAGGTCCCCAACTGCAACAACATGCCTTGATTAGTTTACCTTTTCAATAGCCAGAAAAACCCACCTTTTTGTCTGGAATGCTTCAAACCACCTTTTCTCTTCAGTTGTATAGACCAGTAGTTCTGTATGGGTTTCTCTCTAATATCTGCACTTCTTTGACTGAGAGTTTATAGGTGCCTTTGTTAATAAATGTTCATTTCTCCCGTTGAGCAAATCTGCCACGTCTTTAGCATTTGATTTTTTTAATGTTTTTTTTTCTTACCTATGAGTGGATGGCTCAATGTCTCGCTCTGTCCTCTTTAACCTTGGGGGAAAGATGCACTACTCTCAGAGCATGAAGATCAAGAGTTTGAATCTTTTTGATGTTAATAGATCTGTCATGTCTTTCCATTTTACAAAGAAAGCATTTTGAAGGATCAATGAGAATAAAAAAGGGGTCTCTAATGTCAGAGGAACAAATCTAATCTCTCAATTTTTAGATTTTGGGCCAAATCTGTGGCCCTTACAATCTTCCTCGTCTCAACAAGACAATTTTTCTAATTACATATTACTATTTTCTTATTAAGTGTATTAGTATTTACTTCTTAGGTGATAAAGTCTATACTGAGACTGTCAGATTGAAAGGAAGAGGGTTTCTTTTCTTAACTGTTTTCGCAAGTGTCACACTGGTATCCTGTCTGACACTAACTTTTAAGAGGTAGGTTAATAATCCTTATATGTAGTTCTTTACGTTAACCAGTATAATTAGACATTACAGGTAAATTTTAATAGTTTCAGATTTTGGACTGAGGAAAAAGAAGTTACTAAGATAGGCAAACAGTCGTTGTTATTTGGGAGAATACTGCTACAAAAATGCAGGGCAGGTAATTGTATTGGGTTTGTGTGGTGGTGTTTTGGCGGTGGGGGAGGAGCCACAGGGGTGGCTCCTGTGAGGAGCTGCTGGAAGCTTCCTGGCTCCAAGTCAGACCTGCTTCTGGCTAAGGCCGAGCCCATTAGGGACAGTGGTAGTGCATGTGAATAATGTATTTAAGAAGGGGAACCTGCAGTGGAGGAGTGGAATGTCAGAAACCCCTCTGCAGACAAGGTCAGTGAAGAAGGAGGGGGAGGAGGTGTGCCAGAGGAGTGGATGCCCCTGCAGCCCATGGTGAGATGACAGGCTGTCCCCCTGCAGCCCATGGAGGTGAGTGAGGGAGCAGATGCCCACCTGCAGCCCATGGAAGACCCCACACCAGAGCAGATAGATGCCTCTGAAGAAGGCTGCTGTGACTCCATAGGAAAGCCCATGCTGGAGCAGTCTGTGCCTGAAGGACTGCAGCCCACAGAAAGGACCCACACTGGAGCACTTGTGAAGGACTGCAGCTTGTGGGAAGGACTCATGCTGGATAAATTTACGCAGGAATGTCTGCCATGGGAGGGAACCCATGCTGGAGCAGGGGAAGAGTGAGGAGTTCTCCCCCCGAGGAGGAAGGAGCAGCAGAGACAAGGTGTGATGAAATGACCCCAAACCCCATTCCCCATCCCCCTGTGCTGCTGCGGGGGAGAAGGTAGTGAAAATCAGGAGTGGAGTTGAGCCTGGGAATGAGAGAGGGGTGGGGGGAAGGCATTTTGAGATTTGGTTTTACTGCTTATTATCCTATTTTGATTTGACTGGTAACAAATTAAAGTGATTTTTTTTTTTTTTTTCCCTAAGCTGAGTCTGTTTTGCTCATGCCCATAACTGGTGAGTGATCCTTCCCTGTCCTTGTCTCAACCCATATGCTTTTAGTTACATATTCTCCTCCCCATCCCACCAGGGTGGGGGAGGAGTGAGTGAGCAGCCTCGTGGTACTTTGTTACTGGCTGGGCCTAAACTATAACAGTAATGCACAGTTTCAAGGAAAGCTGATGTCTTTGACCATACGGTGGTAATACAGGCACTGAGATGTTAATGGTATCCAAAAGATTGATCGTTTTAGAAGGCCACTGCAATTTGTTTCCAAGAACTGCAAGAACTGGTTCAGAAAAATAAAAAGGTAGTATTTCATACCATATGCTGAGTCATTTATACTCAAATGCTTTGAGATTGAAGTTTTAGAAAAGAACTTAAGTCCCAGCTGTGTGAAAGTATTTCAGTGATGTTAATTTCTGATTACAACACTACTGTTTTATTGAAGATAAATGAATTATGCTATTACTTTTATTCTGGAGGGGAAGTTATGTTTTTTTGATACACTTCCTTTCTTTTTAGAATGCACATGTGGTCCAGAAAAGACAATTAACATAGTAATGATTTAAAGGTGAATAAAAAATGGAATCACAAATACCATTTAACTGTAAACATTATTTTCACCAGTCTAGTATTTATCTCTAAATGCTCCTAATATAAAAAAGCTTTTAAAAGAGTGTGCAAGATTTCTCTGGTAATTAATGTATTTTCCTTTTTCTGCCAAAATACTCTAAGTTACACAAAGACAGCAGAGTCTATCCTCTAAAAATAGCGTTGATGCTCCAGTCTTCTTTTTCATCACAATCTGAGTACTCAGCTGCATGTTCTGCCTGTCCTTGAGGGCAGTGGGTGTACTGTCCCTACAGCTGTACTATTGCGTGATTATACCTCTTGCAGTCTGTGGCCCACTTTCCTTCAGGGAAAGCTGGTGAGTTTTCTGACTGGAGACAGACGCCAGCAGGGGACGTCTTCTGCTTTGAGAAGGTGTGCTTTTTGTTGTGAGGAAGTGCTCTTCTGCCAGGTGAAATGCAGAGGGATTGCTGTGCACCTGCAAAGCCCAGCAACAGGCTGTGCCCGAACTTCACTACCCACTGCTTTCTCTGTGTTCTTTGGCACCAGAGTGACCTGTTTTTCTGCTGTACTGTGATTCTCCTGTGGGCCTTACCCTGATAGTTCAGCTATTCAGATTTCCTGTGTCCTTCTTCTACCCTTTCTGCTTCTTCCCATGCATCACTTTTCTCCTTCTGCTGTCTTTATTCTTTCATTTGCTAGCTTCTCCATTCCTCTCAACAGCAAAAGTAAGCACCAGTTTTCATAAATGTCTGTGGAAACTAGTACAGAATTGTTGTCAATTATGCATCACAAAGTAGAAACAAAGCGGGAGCAGCCATGTTGATATAATAGACTGAAAAATTCATCAAAGAAGTTTCATTTAAGTTGCAGAAACTCATTAGAGGTCAGTATAGTAGCATTACAATATAAAGCGTAAGCAGTAGCAGCCTTGCTTTCTTCGTATTCACATAGACACACTTTCTCACTTTATTTCTGGTTTGGGATATTTAAAATTGTTTTCACTTGGCCAGACTGTTTCCAGAAATGACAAAAATCCTTTCAGCGGTAACTGTGTTGTATGATCAGACAAGCAGTCAGACAGACAAGACTTAATTTCTGCTGATCTTTCAGCACTATCAATGAAGAAAGGGTGAACTCTCATTAATGACATCAAAAGAAGCCAAACTGTATTTTTTTTTCTGTCAAGACTAGACAGACCTTTTCAAAGGGGAGTGTAATTGTGCAGAAGAATTATATTTTTTCTTCTGTGAAAAAAAAAAAAGTTTTATTCCTGCAAAGAATTTTAAGAATTGTCATTTTGCTAAAATTTAACATAATTTCCCAATTTACTAGACTAGGGGATTCATAGAATTGCTAGCTCTGGCAAAGTTATTTTTTACTTCTCTGCATACTTTTTTTTTTTTTTTTAATGCAACCCTTATGTTTTATTGATTCTGTTTTATTTTTTCTGAGGCTGAAGTAGTGCAGCCTTCACACTGTAAGTGCCTGTAAGTAGAATGTAGTTCTCAGGGTCCTATCCTAAAAATAGAAAGTTCTGATAAACTTAATTGATTGTAGCCTTGCTGTTGTTCATTATCTTAATTAGTCTAAGTAATTAAATCATTAATTGATTGGCACTGATCCCTCGCTAACAAACAGTAAAGCTTAGTGCTTTCCTGCTTGATCCCCTAAGACCTGCCATTTCAGTTCTTCATGCAACTCTTCATTTGTGGTATTTGTGCTGTCAAGAGGCATGAAGTCAGTGCCCAGCACTGTAGCTCTCCAACGTGAACAACACTGGGAGGGAGTTAACCTAAACCGTTGTACATTTAGACAACGTGCTTCTTCATGTGTGTTGCCTCAGTGAAAAATAAAAGACAATACTAAGCTGACTGTAGCTAATTAGTGCTGGACAATGAACCATGTATCAGAGTTTATTGTAGAGACCTGACTGGGTTTTTTTCACCTGTCCATATTCAGGATTGTAATGTTGAGTTTTCATGCCAAGTTCAGTGACTGAAAATTTGTTTCTAGTGATTTTGATCAGCTAGTACTGTGTCAGCTAATACTGTATCAGCTGTTACTGATCAAACTACTGTTCAGTTTGTACTGATCAGCTAGAACTGAATCAAAATCCTCATCTTTTGAGAACTATATCATTGACCGTGACTAATTTCTCAAGCTTATATCGCAAAGTTGCAATTTTATTCCAAGCTAGACATCTAGGTTCTTAGGAAAAATTTCTTCACTGAAAGGGTTATCAAGCTCTGGAACAGGCTGCCCAGGGAAGTGGTTGAGTCACCATCCCTGGAGGTATTTAAAAGATATGTAGACATGGTGCTTAGGGACACAGTTTAGTGGTGGACTTGGCACTGTTAGGTTTACAGTTGGACTTGATCTTAAGGGTCTTTTCCAACCTAAATATTTCTATGATTCTATACTGGAAACTTCTTGTAAGTAAAGCAGTTCGTAAGTTTGGAAACTTCTGCTTAAATTCTAACAACTAATCTGTTAATCTGTGTGAGTATTCACAATAACTTTTTTTTTTTTTTGCATTGCCTCAGGGATTCATTTGGAAATACTTAAGACTGACATTCATCCTTGGGTTCATTAGGGAAGTAAAATGAAAATGGAGAAATTCTTACTTTTTTTTTTTTCCTGAAATATTTTATCAAAATTGTGCATAAGGTGCTGTTCTGAGGTATCTGGCCAGGATGGAGAAATGGGCTGACAGAAACCTCATGAAGTTCAAGAAAGGGAAGTGGCAAGCCTTGCGATCAACCCCTTGTATGCTAGGGCTGACCAGCTGTAAAACAGCCTGTCAGAAAAGGCCCTGGGGATCCTGGTGGACAAAAAGTTGACCATAAACCAGCAATGTGTCCTTGCTGCAAAAAAAGCCGACAGCTTCCTGGGTTGATCGGTCCCTTCTACTCAGCACTGATGAAATGCATCTGGAGTGCTGGGTCCAGTGGTGGGCTCCTCAGTATAGGAGATATACAGACATGCTGGAGTGAGTTCAGTGAAGGGCTACAAAAGCAGTGGTGGGATTGAAACATTGTTCATACAAAGAGAAGTTGAGAATTGGGACTGCTTAGCCTGAAGAGAGAAGGCTTACTGAGTTCTTATCCATGTATATATAAATAGCTGATGGGAGTGAAGGTGTGGGAGCCAGACTCTTCTCAGTGGTGCCTAGTCACAGCACAAGAGGCAGTGGGCACAAACTGAAACACATGAAGCTCTGTTTTAACATAAGAATTTTTTTTGTTATTATTGTTACTATTATTCCAAGAGCAACTGAGCACTGGAGCAGCTTGTTGAGAGGGTTTGTGGACTCTCCATTCTTAGAGATACTTAAAACTGAACAAAGCATGACTCTGGGCAACCTTCTGTAGCTGACCCAGGTCTGAGCCAGGGTTGGACTAGACACTCACAAGGTGTGACTGCCAGCTTTAGTGAATCTGTAGTTCTGTGAAAGTTAATACCTAAATTTCAATGTGCCTTTAATACTTTTAATGTTGTATTTCAGCTGTTGACATGAAAGTCATGTGTAAGTAAAATATTATTAAGCCTACTGGTTTTATGGAAATAGGTATAAGGATGGGAGATCTTATACTATTAAAAAAAAAAAAAAAGCCACTTCCTTAACACAGCAAGGAATGACAGAAAAAATTACTAATAGATTAAGTTTCTTTTGCGTAAAAAATGAACATCACAATATTCACAATGGAAAGCAAACCCAAAACTTGAAAAGTGTTCATTATATGCAATCATGATAGGAAAACAAGTAGGAGAGATAGGTGACATGCAAAACTATGGAGTCTACCCTTTCAAATTCTACACGTTCTAGTTTTATGCCACTTAATGTAAGGCAAAGAACTGCGTGACTTGATGTCTCTGTCTTGCATGTATCACTGTCACTTCAGATGCTGTTCCACGTCTGAAAGTCTGTGACCAAGAAACCTACTATTTATTTTGGCTGAAGGAATGATCTCTTTTTCATGAATATACCTTCAGTTATCTATATAGTAAATGTCTTTAAGTGTGTGGGTGAAACCCTGCACAAATAAAATCAGTTGAGACAATCCTATTCAAATTACAGACCCCAGGACTTACATCTTTCTCTGTATTTACAATATGTGAAACACTCCATCAGAGTTCCAAAGACAGTAAGTAAATCATTGACACATGTTAATTTGGTACATTTAAAATAAAAGGCATAAAAGGTAACTAGGTATCAGTTAAAAAATAAAAGATTCATGTATGCTCAGTACATTTCAGTACTAAGTTGTGACCAGACCATTAGAACTCCATTTAATCAAAATCCCTACCATTTGAACAGTGCCTTTACTTTTTATTTTCTCAGCTGTCTGTGCTGAAAACCTTTACATTAAAAACTTAGTATCATTTACGACTCTATTAAAGTAAAATATACCATGAGTTCAATGAATAGAAATTGTGTCATTCACAGAATATCTTTTCTTTAATTTTAGTTGCTTGAACTTGTACTAATAGTGTAATAAAATTGTGTATTTTGTTCTAAATGAGTATATAATTTCATACATAATGACAGGCAAGCCAAACTTTTCAGTTCAAACCAGGTTAATTTTCAATCCTGAACTGCTTTTCATTAATACTTTCTGCACTATTTTTTTACTTCCCTGATTTTCTAATTAAGTTTTGGACAAGAGAAAGTAATAATATTTAAAGATGGGTGACAAAACCTAATTATTTCAGTTGTACACATTTCTGTGGTAAAGACTGCTTAAAATGTGTTGAAGCAAAACTAAGGGTTGATTATTTATGTTTGTATGTGTCATGTTGATGTTAAATTTCTATTATTATTATTTATGAAATGTTTAGTTTTATCATCTGTTCACTGTTAGGTTGAATTGCCAGTCTGTTTTCAAAAGCGAATGAGAACCCTTATGGTGACCGAAGCTTTATAATACAAGACATTATCTCTCTCACTGGTTAGAAATAATAAAAGCATATCACAATGCATCTTGGCCATTAGCGGCTGACCTCTAGTGTGCAGTGGAGCCATGTAATTGAGTAATTCCATTTGTGAAGAGAGTGAGTGATAATAAGAAATGGAATTTAAGTACAGCAAAATGATAAGGGAACAGCTTGATGATGGTGAAAACCATTATAAAATGGAAAAGACCCTGCTTTTGATCCCTCTGGGCTGGCTATTCTATTGTGCCATAAGGAATTTGAGGGCTGGTCACAAACAAATGTGAGTAATAATTGTGCTTTCTTTTTGATGCTGGCAGAGTTCCAGAGATGAAAATAATACTGTGCCATAAGAAAGAAATTGTTCTCTTACATTTAGTTACTCATCAGTGAAATGTCACACACAGATGAAAAAAACAAAGGTAAATGTAGATAGTTTGGACTAATTAAAATGGCAGATTGGATAACAAAAGATTTCAAAGCCTTGACTATTCCTGCTGCTGAAAATAGTAATGCTGTGGTGTTCCCTACAATACAAAATTGTCTTTGAATTGAAACATAGGTTTAATGGTGTGATGTTTCCAAATAATGATTAATCAGGTTCTGCAGCTACCTTAGACTTTTACTTAAAAAGAAATGAAAAAAGGACAGATGCATTTTTCTGTTCATTTGATGTAGAAATTGATGGATAACCGAAGTACAAGAGAAACTGTTTCTATAAAATTTGCTTAATTACAGAAGAGAAATAAGAATGATCTGCACTAGAATGCTGTATTTGAATGACTACTTCTAGTAAATAAATGAAATTGAAGGCTTAAGATAAGATCAAATGTTGTGAAAAAGGTTCAGAAATACAAAGTGATAACCAACTTGTCAAATTAAATGAAAATTTTACAAATGCACATAAGATTAATATGTGCAGATAAGTATTTTCAGTATCTGTTACAACCTTTTTTTTAAACTTACATATTTATACTCTGAGGTGTCTATGCAAGGGTTATGCATGTTACAGTTGCCTGTTAAGAAAGGAGCTCAAATACAGATTAGATACAATATTTAACACGTATTTATATACCAAAGGACTGCTGAAATAATATTTATTAGGTTTATATCTATGCAATAGGTTAATAATTTAAGACCTTCCCTTTTCCTTAGGAAAGACAAGGCTTGTGATGACTGGAAAGATCTTTTACTATTCTAGTGGATATGTATTTAATTCAGTTTTCATTCTATGAAAGCCCATAGATTATAAAAATCTACTTGTACATTTTGCATTTATAGCAATCTTACAAATACATGCTGCATCAATTACTCTCCTGCTATGTAATACTGAAACTGTCTGAATACAGCCAAATTTGCATATGTGTTAGTAACAATACAAATGTCACTGAATTTCATGCAGGTTTGTTTTCCAGCTTACCTCATATAGTGAGTTAATGCTGACAGTCTCACATGATGGTATTCTAGAATAACTTTCTTCAAAGAGCATTTGAGTTATTTAATATTCAAAGTATGTGAATTCTGTCTTTTTTGAAAAACATTTCTCATATTCTAATATAAAGACATTATCTTATCACAGAGGTAGGTAGAAATCACTAAATGAAATACATTTTCCGTTGCAATACATGTGCTTTTTATTCATGAGTAGCCTCCTGACACCCGCTTCAGCTACTTTTTTCTATACAAAGAATAGGATTAAATGAATTATA
Organism: Pandion haliaetus; assembly: GCA_013401275.1. Classification (NCBI taxonomy): domain Eukaryota; kingdom Metazoa; phylum Chordata; class Aves; order Accipitriformes; family Pandionidae; genus Pandion; species Pandion haliaetus. The sequence continues at coordinate 45,472 of VYZV01032398.1, read as the reverse complement.
AATGAGGCATTGTGATTGAAATCTAATCTGAATGTTGAAGATATTCCAAGGAAATATCCAGCAAATAAATACAGTGATGAAACTTGAGAAATATAGTAATATTGTAGCAGCCTGCCTTTTAGTCACATCAGAGTATACACACTTACTACTGGTTTTAGGTTTATTCAGGACTTTGATACAGCTTCTGCCATCTCTCTGCCTTTCTCCCTTGTTTTTCTTTTGTTGGGATTAGGGCAAAATGTCTTATGAATAGCCTCTTCTCCCCACAAATATGGTTTGGTAACCTCCTAGGGCAGTTGTTCAGCATATGTCTTTTGGGCACAGAGCTGTACTGGTAGGTTTCATAAAGAAAATGAGGGAACCTTTTACAATTTGTCTTAATTTCATTTTAATTTAGACATGCATTGATTGACCAATTGATTGAACATAATTAATGTTCCAAATTAATAAATAAATTTGTTCACAGATATTCTGAAAAGGCCCAAATTATGCAAGAACATGGCAGAATAAATATTTTCAAATAATATTTTAGTAAGTGAAACATCAGTAAGTGTGAAATACCACATACTGTGTCTATGCTATTTATCAGTTAACTATTTTATTTTTTAGGGATATAGTAATGATAATTACAAATAATAACGCAACTGATGGTATAAAATAGTACAATTGCATAATAAAGCAACTTACAATAATTGTATTCTTGATAGGCACTATATTTTATAGAATAGATACATTTTTATTTCATGAAATCAGTTAATCTACTATCAGGTCATGCAAACACTTCTAATAGTGGCATTGCTATGACTTCTCTTGACAGCAATTCACTTTTCATAGCCTGGAGCATAATTATTTGTGCATTCAGTCATTATTTCTCTTTTCCCTCTGTGTCTGCTCCTCCCTACCTTTAACACTGTCTCATTGTCTGAATGCTCATGTGAGTGATTTTTCTCCTTTTTCCATGTTGAGGAGTAATAGGTATGTCAGTGCTACAAGAGATCACAGGATGAAAAGAAGGTCAACCAGTAGTAATACCAGATGATACAAGCAGCATTTTCTTTCTGTTCTCCATCATCTGTTTTACTTCCTTGCATTTGGGGTATGACAACTGTAACTGCCTTCACTTACTCTATTTATTTCTTTTCATCTTTCTGCCCTATAACATCCTTTTGTATCAGTGACAGCTGGAGAAACAACCTGTAGTGGCTGGAGCTTGGATCTCTTCCCTACACTGATAGGGGCATGCATTCCTTAGTTTTATTTTTGGAGAACAACCCAGACTGCCATATATTAAGAAAATTTTGCAGCCTGTGGATCAAGCTGCTGTTTCTGTTCCTTTGTTTTCACCTAGGTTGCCAATCTGCTAGAATCCCTTTGGTCAAGACCCCCTGAGAGATGGACTAAGGTCCAGAACTATAAGGTCCAGAGACATAAGGCTTCTGTAGATTACCTGGCAAATGCTACTTTCTCATGTATAGGGTGCCAGTATCAACAGC
>VYZV01032398.1:29131-42960 GCA_013401275.1 Pandion haliaetus | reverse complement strand
TTTTTTTTTTTTTTTTTTTTTTTTTTTTTTTTTCCAACCAAGTATAAATATTTTCAAATTTGCAATGTAGACTGGTCAAATGGTATAAAATGTATTTTAGTATTTTACCTCCTGCACTGTTCATGAAAGAGAGCTCTGATTAAAGAAAACATACTCCTTTTCTTTCCTTCCAAAAATGAATATTTTGCTCTTGAGGTGTAGAAAATTGATGGGATCTTTGCAATTTTAAGGTTCTGATGCAGTCCATGACATTGGAAGCTTGCAGAGTTCAATGCCTCTCTCATGCTCAGTATGCTTTTCTGTAGTTTTGTCAGGTAGTAAAATGTTTGGGGCATAGAATCACATATTTTGCTATCATTTTGCTTTTAGCTACTGTTAAAAATAAAATTATCTGTGATAGGGAACTAGTGTAACAGGTTACTAAAATGAACTGACCTAATCATTCATATTGACTCTAAAATGCTTACTTTTGACTTTCTTAACCTCTTTCTGCTATGTTTTGTTTTCTCTTAATACATGTTTTCTATTGACTGAAGCATTAGAAGGTGGGATTTTCTAAAGCGTATGAGAGGTGAGTGCCCAATTCCCATTGATTTTTACCTGGGTCTGGGCATTTAAAAATCCCATATAGATTGATCAAGTAACTTAAAATCATTGACAGCGACTGAGCATGAATTAGAATGAGGATCTGTTCTGTTTGATTTTGATGCTCTGGTTTGTCAGGAAACATCTTTTCATTTGACGTCATTTTTGAAAAGGTAGATTGTTTTGGAAATGGAATCTCAAAAGGAAGGTTATAGGATATTAATATGGCAGTGGTGAGCGTTATGCTATAGAATGGTAAAATCTGTGTGTTAAAGACTAGAATAAATCTCTTATATAGTGCTAAACCATTGAGCTTCATCTTGAATCAGCTTTTGGACATGACTCTCTTGATAACTAATGCTATTTCTAACTTAGAGCCTACACTTATTTTTGTTCAGTTCATAGCAGAATTGTTATTTTAACCTTGTGGACACAGCCAGTAAAACATTAAAAAATGGAGAAATGAGAGGAAACAAAAAAGGAAAAAAGACACTTTTGAGTTTTCTCTGTCACATTACATCTGCACAAAAAAACTTAATCAGCACTGTTGAAGGAATAATGAAAAGGAGAGTGGCAGCCACCTACCCAGAAGCTCATCTGGCTTTGAAAAAGTTTAAATTTAGGTGTCAGTAGCTCTGTCTTCCAGTTTCTGATTTTCCTGATGTTGCATCTGTCCACTGGCACCTTCCCTCTGAACCATTTTCACATTTATTCTTCTGCCGATTCAGATGTGCTAAATCCGATGTGAACCATTTGTATGGTTCTAGCTGAAAGATGCCCAGAAGGGTCCCAAGGGATGAACAGCTACTTGAAGCAGTAAACAGATTATTGTTTTGAAAATGGTAAATTGGTTTCCTTTGAGACTTAGACTTACTTTATAACCACTTGGGCTGTGCCTTATGCTTGTAACTGTGCTTATCATTTGAATAAAGCCGCCTTCCCTTGTGTTTACTCACTAGCCCCTTTGTTCTCTTTTCCAAAGTACTTAACAATAGCAGTTAGCCTTATTTTTATAGGCTGGCTTATTGAGTCTTTTCTGAAACATGGAATCTCTTTTTCTTACCCTGATACACCCTATCTGTACCTTTTCCATTTGGAATGCACTTTTCTTGCACATGGATAACTGGAAACTGCGTAAGCTTAAAGACGTAATATTGTCAAAGACTAGATTTTTTATATCATGAGCATTAGTTCTTCTCCAACTCTATGAGGAAAGTATATTCTTATTCTTTCCAGAACTTCTTTGCCTTTGAAACAGCTGCATTTCATTGGCTTTTTGTAATAATTCCATGATTAATTAATACACACATGTATTTTTCTGCTGGGTATAATAACCAGCTTTTGCAGTAGTCTTTGAGCACTTTACCTTGTATTTTTTACAGTTGAGACTTCTCCTATTTCTGTTATGCCAGTACTCTAATGTGATATTCAGATCCTCTATGGTGGCAACACCTTCCACCATAATGGAAGGCAATCCCTTTTAGCTTTGTATCATCATTAGCACATTTCATTAGCTAATTCTGTTTTTTGCAGCGAAGTGAATAATTACAATTCTTAAAATTCCAAAGCTGGTCCTGCAGGAATAATGTTATAAGTTCCACGTAGCTTTATAGTGGTTTTATTCAGCTCAGCTCAGGATAGTTTGTCCTGTGTTTTATAGTTCTTACAATAATCCCGATTTGTTTTGATTTTAACCATTAATTTCCCTTTTCATGCATGCTTTACTGAAAAATACAGGCCAGTGGTATCTCAATGTAAATAGATTACTTGTATCTTTTTCCTTGGGTTTAAAAAATCAAGTATTTTATCCAAGAAAGATAATAGATTCATTTAGCATAGTCCAGTTTTGATGAATCTCCATTATAATTCATCCTGTTTGCATTTTTCTTTGTGTCTTTGTTTGTTATTTATTTCAAAGCTCAGCAGTAGTTGGGTTGTGTTTATGTATATACATACAGCACGTAAATAGCATGATAATGACATGAAGTATTCTTTCTTATTGGGACTGACAATTACTTTAAGTAAAAGCTTTTATTGGTATTCAAGTTCCCCTGGTAATGTGATAATGGGTTTTATTATATTATAATCAACCATTCTTGGTATCATTGTGGAAGGTTTAGTGTAGGAACATCTTTAGCTTTTGTTACCTACTTATCTTTGTTAAATATTTTTCCCATACCGGATGTTACAAACTCAGGTTCTTGATCAGTAGGGAATTAATGGCCTGGCCTTAAAGAATGTGTTTTAACTTCTTAATGTGTAATTTCCAGCTAAATGTAATGTGTTACCTAGATTCATATCTGAGGGGTCCTACAGAATTCAGTTGGATTAAAACGTGCTTTGTGTTAAACATCTTTTTAAATGCATCAAAGAATTATGCCTATATCTGATACAACAGCTGGAATCCTGTGAATGATCTCTAGAATTTATTAATGCCTGTCTAGTGCGTGTAAAGATTAGTCTAGCCTCTTCATTCTTCGTAATAGCATATACATGTACTCTGAAGAGATTTTAATGTCTCATTTTAGTCATGACTAGGAAAAAAGGGCCACCATTGTCCAGATGTAGATAATAAAGATGTTCAGAAAATTGAATATATATATATATATATAAAGGAAAAGATGGAGTTAACTATTTGGTTTCTATCTGGATTTTAATTTTGTCTCAGTAAGTTGTATTGTTATGCTTAAGTGTGGTGGGTTAACCTTGCCTGGCTGCCAGGTGCCCACATAGCCACTCTGTCACTCCCCCTTCTCAGCAGGTTGGGGGGAGAAAATAGGATGAAAAAACTTCATAGATCGAGATGAGGGCAGGGAGATCACTCACAATTACCATCACAAGCAAAACAAGCTTGACTTGGGGAAGATTAGTTTAATTTATGGCCAATTAAAAATAGAGTAGGATAGTGAGAAACAAAGACCAAACTAAAAACATCTTCCCCCTGGACCCCTTCTACACAGGCTTAACTTCACTCTCAACTCTTCTACCTCCTCCCCTCTGAGTAGTGTAGGGGGGGATAGGAAATGGGGGTTGCAGTCAGTCCACAACGCTTTGTCTCTGCCGCTTCTTCCTCCTTATGCTTTTCCCCTTCTCCAGTGTGGGTCCCCCATGGGATACAGTCCACAATCTGCTCTAGCATGGGCCCTTTCCATGTGGTACAGTCCTTCAGGAACAGACTGCTCCAGCCTGGGTTCCCCACAGGCCTCAGTTTCTGCCAGAAAACATGCTCCTGTGTGGGCTGTTCTCCACAAGCTGCAGCTCCTGCCAGGAGCCTGCTTCTGCATGGGCTCTCCATGGGCCGCAGCTTCTTTCAGGGCATACACACCTGCTGTATTATGGGGACTTCCATGGGTTGCATTGTGGGTATCTGCTCCATTATGGTCTTTCATGGGCTTCATGAGCACATCCTGCTTTACCATGGTCTTCTCCACAGGCTACAGGGGAACCTCTGCTCTAGTGCCTGGAGCACCTCACCTCCCTCCTTCTTCCCTGACCTTGGTGTCTGCAGGGCTCTTTCTCTCACATACTCTCACTCCTCTTACAGCTCCTCTGCAGCATTTTTTACCCTTCCTTATATACATTATAACAGAGACACCACCAGCATCACTTACAGGCTCAGCAGCGTCCTGCGGTGGGTCTGTTGGATGTGGCTGGACCTGGCTCTGTCTGACATGAGGGCAGCCCTTAGTTTCCTCTCACAGAAGCCACCCCTGCAGCTCCCCCCTTGCTATGAAAATCTCTCCACGTAAGCCCAATACAATGTCATCTTCCACTTTAATTTTCCTAATATCATCAAAATCTTTGTAATAAACTAAGCCTAAAGATTCCATGTGGAAAAATACAGTTTAGTCAGGTCTTGGAAGAAAAATATCAGAGATATTTTTCATGTCATATCTTAAGAATATACTTTCTAAATATTGCTGTCTTGCACACACTCAGTTTGAATCACTGAACATTATTGCAAGATTTTCGAAGCAGTGGCTGTTATCTGTGAATATCAAATATTAACCTTAAATGTAGTTTTAGTGTTGCAGTATCATGTCTGTGACCAAAGCTCCCGTGCTGCATGTCCATGTACTCTGCAGAGTGAAGGGAAAGTGTTTCAGAAGAGTAAGTAACATGGCAAGGTGTTAGCTGGCTATTTGGATCTTGTAAAAGATAGCTTTTACCAGAAGAGTCATCATTAAAGTGCTACTCAGTAATAATTTTATTAGGTGAAAAGTTCTAATTTTCCTGTGTGCTGCATCTCAAAAAACTTTTTCATAGATGTTGTTTTCAATTTTTAAGAAAACCTTCTGAGAAGAATTTTATGTTTGTTACTTTTGTAGTTTTCATAGCACAGTCATCCTGAGAAGCCTAAAAATGTCACTACTCAAATTAGCACATGAAGCTTATGCCAAAACATAAGTAGACCAGCTGTTCATAGTTTTGGGTCTAAAACATTTGTTGGGTGATAACAAGCCATACTGAGGCCTTGAAATGGCAACGAAAATTTGGGAACTTCAAGAGGTAAAAATCTTGAGCTGATATTTTGAGAGGTAACTGATGATATCACTATCAAATTTGACTTAATAGGCACTTTGTAGCTGCTTTGTCTAGGCATTGAAAATCTCACAAGTTATGGTAAAGTGATAGGCATATCTTCTTTTAATTTCCTTTGATTTTTTCATTTTCACAGAATCGTGGATTCATAGAATTATAGAATGGGTTGCGTTGGAAGGGACCTTTAAAGATTACCTCATCCCCCTGCTGTGGACAGGGACATCTTTCACTAGATCAGGTTGCTCAAATCCCTGTCCAGCCTGATCTTGAACATTTCCAATGATGGGGCATCCACAGCTTCTCTGGGCAACTGGTTCCAGTGTCTCACCACCCTCATAGTAAAGAATTTCCTCCTTATGTCCAATTTAAATCTACCCTCTTTCAGTTTAAAATCATTGCCCCTTGTCCTGTCACTACAGGCCTTGGTACAAAATCTCCATCTTTCTTATAAGCCCCCTTTAAGTATTGAAAGGCTGCAATAAGGTCTTGCCGGAGCCTTCTCTTCTGCAAGCTGAACAACCCTAACTCTGTCAGCCTTTCTTCATAGGAGAGATGTTCCAGCCCTCTAACCATTTTCATGGCTCTCCTCTGGACCCACTCTAACTGGTCCATGTGTTTCTTGTACTGTGAACCCCAGGGCTGGAATCACCTCCCTCAACCTGCTCCCCACGTTTCTTTTTATGCAGCCCAGGATATGATTGGCTTTCTGGGCTGCAAGTGCACATTGCCAGCTCATGTCCAATTTTTTGTCCACCAGTATGCCCAAGTCCTTCTCCATGGCGGTGCTCTCAATGCCTTCATCGCCTAGTCTATATTGATACTGTTGATTGCTTGACCCATGTGCAGGACCTTGCACTCGGCCTGTTTGAACTTCATGGGGTTCACGTGGGCCCACTCCTCAAGCCTGTCAAGGCCCTTCTGGATGGCATCCTTTCCCTCTGACATATCAACTGCACCACTCAGCTTGATGTCATCTGCATACTGACTGAGGATGCACTCAATCCCACTGTTGATGTAACTGATGAAGATATTACATAGTACTGGTCCCAGTACGGACCCTTGAGGGACACCAGTTGTTACTGACTTCCACTTGGTGTCATTGACTACAACTCTTTGGATGCGGCCATTCGGCCAGTTCCTTATCCATTTAATAGTCTGTCAAACCTATACCTCTCCAATTTTGTAACAAGAATGTTGTGTGGGACCGTATCAAAGACCTTACAGAGGTCCAGGTAGATGACGTGAGTTGCTCTTCCCTTATCCACTGATGCAGTTACTCCATTGTAGAAGGCCACCAAATTAGTCTGGCAGCATTTGCCCTTGGTGAAACCATGTTGGCTGTCTAATCACCTCCCTGCCTTCCATATGTTTCGATATGTCTTTCAGGAAGATCTGTTCCATCATCTTACTGGGCATGGAGGTGAGACTGGCTGATCAGTAGTGCCCAGGATCCTCCTTTTCACTGTTTTTAAAAATGGGTGTGATGTTTCCCTTTTTCCACTGTGGACTTCACTTGACTGCCACAATTTTTCAAATATGATGTGAAGTAGCTTGGCAATCACATCAGCCAGTTCCCTCAGGACCCTGGGATGGATATTGCTTGGTCCCATGGGTTGCTCAATACGTCTAATGTCAACTTTTTTTCTTGTATGATTTTCTTTATTCTAGCTTCTAGCATTCAGGCCTGTTGCAATCTCTAGGGAATAATAAAATTCAGTTTTTACAACCAGCTTTCATATTCCTTGTAAAACAATGCACCTTATTAGTTTTTTCAAATGAAAGATTTTAAAATTTCCCTAAGAAATTCTTTATTCTTTAAATACCTAACAGTGAATGGACATGCTCAGTAACAGCCTATTTGTCTGTTCTTTATTCCATTCCTTTTATTTCAGGTAACAGTATTATTTTTTTAACTCATCTTATGTATACCAGGAGCTTCTTTTTTGGTGATTTACAATTTCTTTCAGTCTAAACTGACATTAAAATGTGCAGGTATATGCTTTGCTATGTGTATATGTATTATGTAATTTTAGTCTCTGCTGTAGTGCATCTTCCTGTTTATAAAGGATAGTAACTATTTAATATTTTACAATCAGAAAAATCATTGAGCCAAAAAAAGTAAGGGATGTCCAGTAGGAATTTTTGCAGGACAGCAGGTCTATCATTCTTAAATTTTTAAGAAAGAGGAATTAACAATTTTTTGTTTCAGGTGAAAACTGGAGCCACCTGTAGTGCAAAGAAAGTCAAGTATTGTAGATCTGTCTTTTTCTTTCTCCTGTGGTGGTGGTGTGTAGGTTTGGAGTTTTTTTAACTTCTGTTACTTCCTCGTTACTGCATGAGCCTAATCTTAATAGTAATAGATGTTCTTGGGATCTAGTCAGATCAGTATTTGCAAAGTGTATTTATGTGTTTTACTGAACTTTTGTTTGTACTTACTTTAGGAGATGTAATCACGAAAAAAACCAGCAGTATTTCATATGGCCTAAAATTTTTACTCACATTTAATAGCCATTTCCTTCATATGAAAAGTGATCAGGTAATAATTCACGTTAGTTGACGGAACATTATGTGTTATCTATACTAACTTGCATTTTGGTCTTCAAATACAAGAATTTTAATTTTTTTCCCTTTATGTGTTGTAGGAAGCATGGCAATCTCTTCAAAACAGTAGTCTTAATTTTATATTAAAACAATGTCTTTTTGTGACTTCCTCTTCTGATTATTATTTTTAAGGAGACAGTTAAAGTTGACCTACAAAAAATGTTTAATCTTAAGGTTTTGTCTGTGTGTTCTCCCTAGTTTTTGTAATACATAAAGGGGATTTAGCTAATTTGGGGAAAAGATTCTGAAAAACTTTTTGTATAAATTTTGTTAGTGAGACATGTCACATTTTTGAGAAGCAAAGATCTGGGAATCTCTTTGTGTCAGGTTATTCAAAATGTTTAATTATTGTAATTCTCATCCCACTTGATTTAAACATCTTTTAAAATTCTTTAAAACTCAAAATATTTACCATATTTCTCAAAAAATCTAAACCAAAGGGAAAGCTACTATTCTTGTAAATGTGGTGGAATATTTTGCAATTTGGGATTTTTTTTTTTTTCCCAAATGGGATTTTGGAAATCTGCCCCTTCTCTTTTGCGCGCGCGCGCGCGCGCGCGTGTGTGTGTGTACACACTTTCACCTTCTGGATAAAATTTTGCATTTAGCAGTTAAAAAATTACGCAGAGCTTAAACCAGTCTCTGTTTAGTAGAAATAAGACTTAATACCTGTTTCTGGGTTCTTCTGTCTTGCTTCAAGTTCATTACTACTAGACATTCAGAGAAAGATTCCTGATTAGAAGTTTAAGTATTGCTTAAACATCTGAGTTCTAGTTCCTGACAAGAAATTAAAAAAGGTATCAAACAAAATATCCCAACAAACAGCTCCATGCTTACACTGCCCAAGTAAAAATACTAGTTTCCTTATTTTGATGTTTGTCATTTCACTGTTCTGGTAGTATTTCTGTTACCACTGAGTCTTTCCATGTAAAATCTATCATGCAATCCTTGTTATTCCTTCTTTATACGTTACCCCTTCTTTGTACATAATTAAAAAAAAAAAAAAAGCCATTGAGGAATACTTTTACTTTGTATTTGTAAGGCCCGTTTACACGAATTATGAGGGTTTTGACCTGATGATTCTGTGGAGAGCTTCTTTCTATTCATTTAGCTTCAAAGCCTTTGAGAATGTATTTGTCAAGGAGTGTGTAGGAGTATGCAGTTTATCAGGCTTATTAAAAGGATTTTTAATGTATACACTCCCTGTTTGTGTATCATTGAAAGAATCTTCTTTTCCACCTTCTCATTCCATGTATTTGTATGCCTTTCTTTTATCTTCCCAGCTCTAGAAATGTTTTGACTTGTAAATTTCAAAAATAGGTGCAACATAAGTGCTCGGGCTGGTATCTTGCAAAGTGCTACAAAGGTTGTTTTGAAGTATTGGAAGTAAAGGTAACTAAGTAATCAAAGTCTCGAGGAGTAACTACTCCTAAACCTTTACTTACAGTATACAGAATTCTTTTTTCTGATTCAGCAACATGTGCTTCTGGTGTAAAAAGTTGGTATTTATGGCACTCTTAACATATGCACATTAATTGTCCACAGAATACAGAAAAATTACCTGAATGAAAACCCTTATTGCGAATGGTTATCATTCATAAGGACTCTTTAGCATAACTGCAGTTCCTAACCCTTGGATCAAAACACAGTGTAAATATCAAGTGTGGTTTAAAATTTGGACTTACAATTAAAAAGTTGCATGTCTGCTATGTAGGACAGATTTTTATTTTATTTTCACTCTCTTGGTAGCACTTTTCTCCTTGCTGTGGCTATTACCATTCTTTACCTGATTCTTTGGCAAAATTCTGTGAAGGCATATTTTCTCTTCACGTTTCATATTGCTTTAGAGGAATGAAAAGTTGTAGCTAGCCACAAGTAATTTTGTTTCTGTTCCTGTGCTTTGGGATAATGATTTAGAAGTGAGAAGGATGTCTTTCTTCATGTTGGTGGTAAGTAAGTATGAATTCTGATTCAGTGGTTGGAGACTCTTTTTCTCAATTTCTTTCTCAACTTGGCAATGATGGAAGCTAGACTGTGTACTGATTGTATTCCTGCACTAGAAATTTAAAAGAAAGCTAGCTTGACTGTTAACATATGAATGCTTAAATACCAGTTAGCCCCTCTTCCACATAGAAAAGACTTGAGGTGTTCCTCAGGAACTGCTTTTGCAATATTCTTTTTCGATTGTCATGAGAGATTTCTACTGTAAGCAGAGAGCTGACTGGCTAAATATTTATTTCAGATGTCCAGGTCCTTTGATCATATGCTTTATAAAGTAAACTAAACTACTTTTCTGAAGATTTTTTTTTTAATGGAAACCAGAGAAAAATTGCCTAAAACAATTACGAACATTCTAGTCAGTGTCATAGGGAGCACTGGAAACATTGTGAAATTTATTTGCCAATAAAATTGCTGGACAGTGTGGCAATGAGGGTAAGTACTTCCATGATGAGAGACAAATATTTTGGTAAAACAATATCACTGTTTTAAGGTCTTAGCCTCTTTGTAAAAATACTTTAGTCCAGCTGAAATTGGTCACTCATCTAGTTGTGTCAGTGTTTATTAGATTCAACAAGGAGAGGAGCAACAGACCTGAAATTCGAACAGTAATATTTTCTGCAAAATTCCCATGTTTCTACTCATTTGTTTGCCTACCATAAGTCATTTTCTCCCAGAAATGAAATCATGTCTCACATATTTGAGGAAAGATCATGTCATTAAATGGAAATGGATCTGTATATGGAGTCAGGGAAGGAGCAGTTGTTCTGTCTCCATGCATCCATCAGTATCCAAGTCCAGCATGTGAGACTAATCTTACAGTGACTACAAGTCAGCTAGTACTCAGTGCCTTAAATACCGCCCAGATGCTTGAGCTCCTAAATGGTTTTTGTGCAGGCTCTTACACTCCAAAGCACCTGCTTATGAAGTTTCATAGTCTTTCTAAACTAATATCATCATCATTTTTCTTTGGACAGCTACCAAGGAGAGCTTTGTATCAAGTTGCGTTGTTTTTTCTCCCAAAGGCATCACACATCCCTATAGAAGTGTCATGGTTTCAGGTCAGCTCAGTCGGTAACAAAGCACCACGAAGCCGCTCGCTCACCCCCCACCCCCTCGCCTGGCCACGTTGGGATGAGGAGAAAATACAAAGGCAGGCTTGTGGGTCGAGACAAGGACTGGGAGGGATCACTCCCCACTTATGGTCACGGGCGAAAGACAGGCTCGACTTGGGAGAAAAACAAAATCAATTTAATTTACTACAAATCAAAACAAAAACAAAACACAAGGGTATTAGGAAGGGAAACTAAACATCAGAACAAACTCCCCCCACCCCTCCCGCCTTCCCAGCCCAGCTCCACTCCCGATGATTTCTACCTCCTCCCCCCGGCGGCACAGGGGAATAGGGGATGGGGGTTGAGTCAGCTCGCCACACATCGTCGTTGCCGCTTCTTTCCTCAGGGGGAAGATTCCTCACTCGTTCCCTGCTCCACCGTGGGGTCCCTCCCACGGGAGACAGTCCTTCACCAACTTCTCCAATGTGGTTCCTTTCCACGGGCTGCAGTTCCTCACAAACTTCCCTGGCACGGGTCCTTTCCGCGGGCTTCAGTTCTTCCCGAACTCCCCTGGCGCGGGTCCTTTCTGCGGGCTTCAGTTCTTCCTGAACTTCCATGGTGCGGGTCCTTTCCACGGGCTGCTCTCCTGTCTCACACTGCTTCAGCGCGGTTTTTGCCATGGGGTTACGGCCACCTTCGAGAGCCTCCGCTCCACCGTTCACCCCCATGGGCTGCAGGGCCATCAGCCTCCTCAGGCGCCTCCTCCTCCCCCTCCACTTCCATGACTCCAGGGTCGGCAGCGATGTTCCTCTCAGGTTTTCCAACCCCCACACTACCGGTTCCCCTTCTTAAATATGTTTTCCCAGAGGCGTTACCACCGTTACTCCCCGCCTAGAGGCAGGTCCGACATTTTAGCGCGCGGGTCTGACGTTTTGGGGCAGCGAATTCTTCCAGCAACTTTCTTAAAGGGGCCGCCTCTGCAGCCCCCCTCCCCTGCCACCAAGGAAAACCGCACCACACAAACCCATAACAAGAAGTTACTTACATTGCAACACTGCTGGGCTCCAGTAGTGTCGCTGATGCAATGGGCAGCATCTTTTGGTGAGATGTAGGAAAGGCCCTGTTGCATTAAAGTGTAAAGAAGTTTGGCAGAAAATAAACCCCCTTGCATTCTAGCTTATCCTTGGATGTCAGAGGGGCTGGAGGTGGCTAGGTTTAATTTCTGAGGGGCTGGAGGTGGCTAGGTTTAATTTCTGAGTGATGTCCAATTCCACACTCTAAGTCTGGTCACGTTCAATATGCTGAACTATCATGATGACGGATGCACTTAATAGCGTACTGCACTCTCAGCTTAGCCGTGTTCCAATGCACAAGAATTGCCAGACCTAGGAAGTTTGATTGTGTTAACAAACTATCATGACTAGATTAATAAGCAGCGCAGTTTATTAAAGCAACCGTACAGGTTCTTTTGGATTGCCAGTGCTAAATACACTGGCTGCAAAGCACATGTAATAATAATACAGTTGACTACAAACACACTAAATTATGGAAAAACTCTATAGAGATTTCTAAGTTTCCTGGAGAAGCATTTGGTCTAACTGAGGTTTCAAATTTTACCCAATAGGCATCCCTAGGTGGGGGGGAAGAGTTATTCAGCCTGTCAACTGATCCCAGCAGTCAGCAATGTTCTCCTGACTTGTCTACAATGGCATCTTCCCTAGCATTCCTCCTCTCTTAAGCCCTTCTATATTTTCGTATTTTTAGGTGGAGCTTGAGTGACTCTAGTCATGCATACCTTTACTTTGATGGGTATAAAGTTGTCTCACTTTACTTTTAAAGGTATATGCTAGAGAAAATTCAGAGCTTATGCTCAGTGAGGGGTGGTCACACCTTGAAGGCAGGTAGCTTTTGGGATAGAGGTGTGTTTTGGTATTATAATGCACAAAGTTCACCCAGAGAACATGATTTAGCGTGTCACTACTCCAGAACTGGGCACTTACGATAGAAATCAGAAATAAGACAATAACATTGGCAGAACCCCATTATTTCACCTCCTTGCCTCAGTGGATTCAGTGCAGGGACCTTCCATTCTTGTTCTAGTAGTTCCAGTTCCCCACCCCTGAAGTCTCTACTCAGCTCCTGCCTCTATGTTGTTTCTCAGAGTCAGCATACCAAGCTCCCCTTGTGTTACTAACAACTAAGGTTGCAGTATAAGAGGGGCAGTGAGGGCAGGTACTTCTCTCATGAGAAGGACTCATGTGACTGTATATGATCAGCTGCAGAGCAGCTGCAAATTTCTTCCATCATTTCAAGATGCCATGCACATGAGAAAATTACTGTAGTTCTAGCAGAATGGTCACTAGTAACATTGTATCATCTGCACCCAGACACTGTGTGTGAATAATGGAACTTCTCATCCAGAAATCTTTATCTTAATTAATTAATTGTCAATCAAATTATTCATTTTTTATAGTGAATTGGGACCTGGGAGGAACCACCAGAAAAAGCTGTTGCTTTTTTTTTTTTTTTTTGTTTTGCTTTAAGGGANTTTTTTTTTTGCTTTGCATTACAGGCTGGATTAGGAACTGAATTCTTTCTGAAACATTCTTTCTAAAGTTTTCTAGAGATGGCGAAATTGGGAAATGCAATGTATTGGTGAAGGGCTTAAGAATAATTGTTTTGGTCTAAAGGAGACAACTTCAACTATTTGCTCTTCCTAGGATCTGGATGTGCTACTTGATAGCTTTTTGATACTTTTCAGAGTCAAGTCAGGGGTTACATCTGCGTATCTATGAGGATGGGGTAACTGAGCATCCAACTTAAAAAAAAGTAAGGGAAAAGAAGTTAACTGTCTATTTTTTTATATGGAATGTATGAACTGGCAACCAAAATTTAACTGACTTAGAGCTATGCTAATATATTCTGGAAACTTTGAACTGTTTCCCCCTGTATATCGTCTTTTTCTAAACTTATTCCTTAGCCCCCCCCCCCCCCCTTTTTTTTTTTTTTTTTTTTTGCCCCCCTTTTTTTTTTTTTTTTTTTTACACT
>VYZV01032398.1:0-19912 GCA_013401275.1 Pandion haliaetus | reverse complement strand
ACATTACTTAGCAACAACTGAAAACATCAGTGCGTTATCAACATTCTTCTCATACCTAGCCCAAAACCATAGCACTACACCAGCTACTAGGAAGACAATTAACTCTATCCCAGCTGAAACCAGGACAACATGATTATTCCAGAAGCATATTTTTGGATACTACAATACGAGATAAGAACTGCTAACAATGGAAAGAATTTGAAGATAAATGATTGATCGAATAGGTTCAGAATGAAAACAGTTTTTAATTACAATTTCATATTAAAAAAAAGAAAAAAAGGTCCTAAAGGGATAAACTAGAATTGTAGAAAGGTGGAAGGACTAGTTAATAGCAAGATATGGGAGTGGGAAGATGATAGCAGAATGTGCATGGCTTAGAAACAAGACAAAATGAGAAGCAAGTGCTAGGCATGTTGTGTGACAGTAAAAAATTGTGAGCCACAGGAAAGGCCCTAGGCAGGAGTGAGGAAGGATACAAGGCAGAAACGGAAGCTAAAGTTGGCTCTAGATCATAAGTAAGTGCCAAAGGAAAGAGTTGGATTAGGCTTTGGAGACGGGACTGAGTTCAGGACTGTTAAAGAGACACAGCCTTGGTAAAGATAGTAAGGTAAGAACAGAAGCTGGAAGAGGAGAAACCAAGTGGAAGAAAAGTGGTAAAAAAATCTGTTCTGCATAGCCTGAAAATTAATCCAGGTTTTGTGGGATGAAGGATTACTTTGCTTTATAATAACCAGCCTCTGAACCCAGTGGAAGAATGGTTGGCTGTCTTTTCTTGTCAGACGTATCAACTTAAGTGACTACAAGTTGTGTTATGCTGCTGCTGCTTCTGTACATCAGCAAAAGCATGTGGATAACGTGGAATGAGTAGAAAAATGTATTGTACTGTTGGATTCCTTTTTTTTAACAGAAAAAAACCCAACTTTGTGAAGACTTCTATATTTGCACTTACTGGGAAATACTAGAATCAAAGGTATTATTGTAGCTTTCTATTTTCCTTATATGCATGCATGATAATATAATTACACTAACTTTTTTTCCCCTGGCAGTCTGCCAGGTTTCAGATTTTTTCGTAGCCCAGGCTCTTTTCTATATGCCCTTTGCATCTTCCATTTGCTATGGAAGTTGTACAGTGAATGAATCAGGGAATTGCAGAAACCAGAAATTTAGGAAGCTCTTGAAAGATGCTAGTGCTATAGAGTGTGGAGACGCTGGGCAGGATGTTAAGCAGACAGTGGAAGGTGGTCACTGACCACATATTTGTCACATTTGGGGACCTTTTCAAAATGTGTAAAATCCTCATGAACAAGGTTAATTTTTGCCAGTAAAATTTAACTGCAGCTTAAATATTTTACAGCAGCCATATGATAAGTTACAGGCCCTTCAGGGATAAAGGAGGTCAATGATAGTCATATGTAAACAGCAAAATAACCATTTGTGGGATCCTTCAAATGTTACAATTTGGTGAAAAAAATTGAAATTCTGAAGAGTGCCAGTCTGTCCATGTGCAATGCTACCCTGACACGTACAAAAATGCAGATTCAAGTTGTAAGCCTGTTGCCTTTGAAACCAATGGCATTTATAATTATGCAGTTTAGCTTGCTTGAACCTCTTTCACAATTCCAGAAAATAAATGTTTTATTAGATATTACAATATATTAAAATAATATTATATATCAAAAGGAGAACTAAAGTCTGAACTGCTGTAAGATATCAACAGCAGTTTTAATTTAGTGGCTATGCTGGGATGTTTATTGCACTGGCAAGCAGAATTTGAAATAATTCAAACCCCCAACATTATTTTGACAGGGTGACTGATAAATACAATGTAAGGGTGATGAGTATGCGAGAAACTTTCTAGAAAATAAGAAAACATATTGAAAGCACATCTATCAATATTTCAGGTTCTGGTATGAGATTGACCTTTTGGGGTATTTTACCAGCTGGTTTTGATGCTATATTTCCTGAACTGAAACAAGACAACTAAATCCCCATTAGACTCAATGGGCAAAACGGAAAATAAATAGTGGTTCTAAACTACAATGTGAGTTTAAAGTCAGTCTCCTAATTCAGAAAGTATTTGGGTTGGTGGTTACAGCTTGAAGACATATGGTGTATTTACTGTAAGCTCTTAATTTCTCACTCAGCTGGAATGTGCTTTTTTTTTAGTGGAATCACTGGTTAATTTTCAATATTCTTTAATTTTAATACCTGTGAGTCAGCTGCACGGAGTTTTTTGTGAGACGAGCTGATGAACAGTCTCCTGTCATGTCTGGTGATTCCAAACCTGGAGTGCAGAGATAGTGACTTCTTATGCATTTTCATTCTGGGGACCCGGTTACAGGTTTGCGTGAGTCTGCATTGCAGGCTATTAAAAAAGATAAGATGAAATTTAGTTTTCCATAGTTATCCACAAAGACTCTTTATAAGCTTCCCTTCAGTTGTCTTTTTCTCTCCTAAAAACTCAACAGTTGTTAGAAAGTTAGTAGACTCGATTTTAATGCCATTCATGCTGACTAAAACTCTCTCATTATTTTCCGTGTATTGTGTTAAGTTTGGCTGTAGCCAGCTGTCATGCCTTATCTTATACTTACGATGGTAAACATTTTAGGGGGAAAGATTAAGAGAGTAAACATTCTTGGAGGAAGATTATCTTCTCTGGTTTTGTTGGATATAGCAAAGTCAGATCCTATTTTAAGAGGGTGCTAAATGTTCTACAAATACTAAATAATGCTGATAAATGGATATATCACAATTGAAAAATGTTATCTCAGAGAAATACAGTTAAAGTATAGTGAAAGAATGAATGAAAGTTTCTGTAATACTTCCTTCTTACCTTTCTCTTTTGGGGTGAAGTCCATTATTAATATTTTCTAATTGGTTATTATTTTCTTAATAATTGTCTAGTAAATCAGGGACCAAAGAGATATTCCTACCTTAAGAAGCTTTACTTCATACATGTATGAGTATGCAATAGTAGTTGGATCTTCACATGAGTTTGCTTTGAAGAAGTGCCTCACTTTATAATGTAATTTTCTTTTTGTTGAATTTGAGATTTATTGTGATCATAGAGTCTTTTTGAAATACAGTTTTACCTGAATATGGAGCTTTCTTTGGTTCTTCAGCTAGAATTCATTGGAGAGAGTGCAAGATTAGATGAACTAACTAGGTCAGTTCTTGAAGTGTGTTGCTCTTTGCAACATTGCACCTAAATATCAGATCTAATTATTGTTTAATTTCAACTGCTGCATTAAGCAAATCCTGAATTACAATGCACTTAAAGAGCAGTGCAAGACTACCTGCAAGTAAGGCTGGAGTTTGGCCCTCCAAACTGGAAAAGTAATGTGCCTTATGACAATGCTGTAAAACATGTATGCTTCTTAATTTTAGACTTTACAAGTCTTTTATTAGATTAGCGGATCATAGCACAAAGAAACTAATTTTCATGGAATGATTTACAGATATTCTGTAAATGTCACTGCTGTAAAGGGACAATTCTTTGTTTTCATTTTATGGCTGGGATTCTATGATAGAAGGACAACCATGGGGCTTTATAAAAGGAAACTTTGTTAATGTTAATTCTACTTTAATTACAGTCATTCTTCCCTCCTACACCTTTAGTTTGTGTGATTATTATGGATTTCTTTCTACGACGTATTGTCTTAGCATTTTCTTTCCTGACTGTGCTGGTACTTACAGTTTTAGAGCTGAGCTTTCAGTTTATTCTGAAACATTTAAAAATAACATACATTTCAACTGGTATTTGAATTTGTAACTGGACCTTTCCCTACACTTGCAACTGGGCCTCTTTTGTGCACCCTCATGAATGAAAATAATAATCTTATTCTTTTGAGATATCTTCTTAGTCTTTGTTTTTTCCTTTTCCATGATCGGAAATGTGACTATTCTCTTTCACTATTACTGACAATATACAAACACATTGCATTGTGTGAAAAGAGAAGATGTTGACATAAGGCACTGTCAGTACAAATTAAAATATAACTGTAAATAAACATGAACATAAAAAGTTTAACAGTGGCCTCCATAGCATACCTAAGGATGAGCAGAACTAAATTTATTCAAAGCAACCTCAAATCTGATATTGCATTTTTTTAAATCTGTAATATCTATGTGTTTTAAGATAAAAATATCTGTACATAATATTTACGTTGTGGTTTCTTCTGTCCCATAGAATTAAATACAATAAAACCAGAAGAATATGAATGTCCATAGCAGAAAATACACCATTTGTGTTATTTGTTCTGCTGTTTTACATCCATGAAAATAAACCAATAATATTAAATGCACTGATTATATATGCTAATAGAGCTAACTGCATTGGTATGCATTGGCGGGGGGGGGAGATAGTTAAAAAAAACAAAATGATCATGCAACAATAACGAGAAGAAAAAAGTAGTTCTGCTATGTACTTAACACAACAGAACACTTTGAGTTAATAAACACACTTGTTCATTTTTTGACAGTAATAACTATGGAGTATTTTATCATGTAATTAACTTTTACAAACATACTAACAAGTCTACTGAGCAGTAGTGACAAAATTACAATAACTTATTTGTTTGGACTTTGTAGCCTAAAGAAAAAATAAAGTATTAAAAAAATGTTCAGACACTGATTCCCCCCCATCAATGTTTCCCATTTATTAGCCTTATTTCACTATTTTTTCTTGATTTCTACTAAGATTACTGGGAGGATAATCAGACCCTCAGACGTTAAAGAGATTTATAATATCAGTCAATAAATAGAGAATCTAAGGCCCACTGACAAAGTAGCCTGGCTGTTTATGAGCATCTCCAAACACAGAGAGGCACTATGAAGTGTTACAAAGTATTACACTCAATACATATGGAGATTTCTTATGTAAGGACACATAGGTATGTGCTTGACATCACTTCGCAGGGAATAGTTTCACTAAAGGCCTTGAGAACTTCCACTTCAGTGTAAATTTTTCATGCTGTAGGATCAGACCTACATTTACCGACTTATAAAAACATAATGATACATTTCCTTTCATTTCTGAAAACCAGCTCTGCCCTCTCTCCTGTATCTTACCATCCAAAAAGGCTGCACTCAATAAATAGTGCAGATATTTGACATTTTTATACCTCTTTTTTTCTCATTATAATTGTTTCATTGTGAAAATAGATATAGAAATTAATTATAAATAAGAGTAATTAAGACTAATTAAGCAACTAAGAATTAAATAAGTAGCAAGATTTTTTCTACTTGATGAAATGCACATAATTCTGTAATAAAAGAAATACTGTGCTTTTAGTTGCTGAGCAAAACCAATATCCAGTCTCAAATTTTAGTAACTTTTAAGTGCTGTTGAAGCAATTTTTTGTCACAAACTTAATATTTTTTTTTAACTTTTGATCTGCAAGACTCAAATTAAGTACAATATGAATCTGTTCATTTGAAATATATGGGGATTTTTTGTCTCATAGGAAGCTAGGTAAAAACTTAAATGCAAGAACTTCATGATTCCTATTCATTTATCAATTTTTTGTACAGTGTAGTGTGAGTGCCTGTCACCCAGACCAATTAGTTCACAGTCTATAGAATGTATTCTGTATTCTCTTTTTTCATGTGTGATGGTAACTGCTAGCTAACTAATAAGACTCCATTACAGGTACTTGGTATGGTAAGACATTGCTGGAGCGAAGGTATGAATAGTACCAGATTATAGCTATTCATTCAACTTCTATGCAGTCAGGGCTAATTTAGTGCATAATGAAGTAAGCTTGCACACTTTTGTTATCGTTGGAAGCTATGTAATTAATACCTGATCGTAGTGCTGTAAATGTGTGCTACTTGCTACTAAACCTGAATCTAAAAATAATGGGCTAAATCCTCAATTTCTGTAAGTTTGAGCAGTGTCACTGAAATTACTGAGTTTTGATCACCTTACAATAGTGAGGCTTATTTAAGAAAACACCTTACCTGTACATAGTATGCATATTCTGTCATTTTCAAGAGAGGGAAAATATTTTACATAATTAGAGACATATCAAATGTGTAAAACCTCTTGAAAGAAACATAGTGTCAAGTGGTGATATAGGTGATTTTCTAATAAAATGGAACAAATTTATTTTCAAAACAGTCCAGTTTTCAAACGTTGCCTAGCAGGAACGTTCTTTTACAGAAACTTAGTTGGATGAGAATTCTAGTTCACCTCTCATCAAGTTTTATAGCAATATGGCAGTTCAAAAAAAAAAGGGGGTCTTCCAAATTCTCTACTTGTAAAATAGTATAAATGTAAATGTGTGTTTGTGTTCACTGTGCTGTATCTTGCACAACCTTCATTTTGTGAGCATAATTGTAGAAATCTTTAGAAAGTTGTGTAGGTGTTTGTCCTGAAAACCAGTACTAGTACTGGGGTCATTCACAATCATAGGAAATTTAGCAATATGGGCAAAAGGCTGACCCCATTTAGGAATGCCACTGATTTCTGTGGCACCAGGAATTCACCTGTTGTGGTCTACAGCAAAATGTATATCTTAGCCTATAGTGCACAGTGTTGTAATAACCTAATAGCTTCACTTTTAGAAAAACAGTTAAAAACAGAAGGACAAATCCGTAAGAGGTTTAATCACCTGCATGAAATATACAGGATTGCATTTCTTTCAATACTCTGCATGTCAAGTTTTTGTATCAGTCACGTAAGCACTGAGTTCTGTCGTATTCTTTTTACGCATTAATCTGATCTTGGGAGAAAGATAGCTGCTCCTAGAAGTAAATGTCTGGACATTGGAGGTAACTGTTTGAATTTTTTATCTGTTCTTCATTGTTCATTCACATGAAACTATGCACACCTGCATGACTTTCATTGCTTTTTTATTTCTTTTAGAAAAGAGGTTAATTTAGTCAGTACTGAAAGGTCACATTGAAGCAGTATGTGGGGAAGAGGATGAATATTTTCAAATAACAACAATGCAGACAATTGGCTCTGGATCCACAGTACAAGAGCCAATATTTATTCTATTTGCAATGTTTGGCAATTAAAATTACTTGGACATAGCCATCCCACCTTTTAACAGTGTGATGCTTTAGTTGTTGGACTAATTTCATACTCCTCTGCTGTAGTGCAGAGGAATCACCTGTAAACAAGATAAGAAAGAAATTGAGGGCATGGTGGAAACATTCACTGGAGCATGATCAGAAAGCTTAAGAAATAAGTCCTGACTTCCATCAGAAAGGACTTAGATTCTCAGATCTGGGAGAACAGGCGAGGCTCAAGATAGGAATTGGATAAAGAATTCAGTTCCAAATAGTATAAAGAGAAAACATGCTGGTGGATTGTGAAAGAAATCTGACATTCAAGTGTTACAGGAAATTTAAACTTGGAGGTTACCAATATGGAAAGATTTACACACATACACAAAATCTCATTTTCATAGTGATAAGGCAAAAAACATCTTTGTAGTGGATTGAAGAATCAAGGGAGTTCAGTGTGTGTAATGCTGTACGGATTGGTATGGGGGTTTTTGTAAGAAATGCTAGGTGTCATGGTTTAAGCCCAGCTGACAACAAAGCACCACAAGGCCGCTCACTCAATCCTCCCCCCAGGGAGGGACACAAGGACGGGGAGGGATCACTCACCAATTATGGTCATGGGCAAAACAGACTCAACTTGGGGTAAAAACTAAAAATCTATTTAAATTTGTTACCAATCAAATCCAAACAGGATAATAAGAAGTAAACCCAAACTTCACAACATCTACCCCACCCCTCCCTCCTTCCCAGCTCAACTCCATTCCCAGTTCTCTCTCCCTCCTCCCCCCGGCGGCACAGGGGAACAGGGGATTGTGGTTGGGGTCAGCTTGCCACACCTTGTCTCTGCTGCTCCTTCCTCCTCAGGGGGAAGATTCGTCCCTCGTCCCCTGCTCCACCATGGGGTCCCCCCCATGGCAGACAGTCCATTAACTTCTCCAACGTCAGTCCTTCCCACAAGCTGCAGTCCTTCACGAACTGCTCTGGCATGGGTCCAAGAACGGGCTTTCCCATGGAGTCACAGCCATCTTTGGGGGCCTCTGCCTGCTCCAGCATGGGGTCCTCCATGGGCTGCAGGTGGGCATCTGCTCCCCCATTCACCCCCATGGGCTGCAGGGGGACTGCCTGCCTTCTCACCACGGGCTGCAGGGACATCACCTCCTCAGGCACCCCTCCTCCCCCTCCTTCTTCACTGACCTTGCTGTCTGCAGAGGGGTTTCTCTCACATTCCAATCTTCTCCCCCACTGTAGGTTCCCTTTCTTAAATATGTTACCATCTCAGGTGCTCTACCACTGTCCCTGATGGGGTCGGTCTTAGCCAGAGGCAGGTCCGACTTGGAGCCAGGGGAGCTTTCAGCAACTTCTCACAGGAGCTATCCCTGTGGCCCCTCCCCCACTACCAAAACTCCACCACACAAACCCAATACAATAAGGAAGGTGAAAATTTTGGTGTGTCAATACTTTTGTCGGTTCTGAAGTTGCTGTAATTAATTGTGACTGTATAGATGTGCTCTTGCTACCTTAACAGTTAGGCAGACAGGGTAGCCTGATGCCTGAGTCCCGATCCCCCTGCGATGTCCACTTAGTTACTTTGGTACTTGCTTGAGGGATCCTTGGCTAATGGCTAACTGTGCTGCCCTACCTAAATTAAAACTGACTAGAACATGTGTTTGTGACTGTAATTACAGGAGTGTCTGCAGTATGGGTAAATTCACAGGAGAGGGGTGCTTTTTTCACTATTTGAAGTGTTGGGATTTTTTCTCTGTGCTATAAATACGCACATGTGTAGATTAACGTTATGTACTCAGAAGGAAATGCATTCTTTAGTTTGCATTTTGTTTGCCATGTTAAGTCATATAGTTAGGCTTTATAAATTTGTTTGGGTTTTTTTAAATGACTGGTAATTTGTAACCTTATTCTCAGAGCATTTTAATTTCCGTGAAATAACAACAGTTCTTAATTATGGAAAGTGAAATGTTTCTTTTTAAAATTAAACTACCTCAGATTTTGGGTTTTGTGACATTTCTTCCTTTGGATTTTATATTTATAACATAAAGTAATTTAAGAACAAACTGGTTCTGTATATATTATATTAATTTCTTCATTCTTAGCATCTACATATACCCACATGTAGCTCTTTTGTCTATAGGAAGGAACAGTTGCAAACATCCTTCTACTCATCCTAGTAGCAGGAGACAACAGCAGAGAAGCCAGTACACCAAATAAGTTTTCACAACTTTCAAAATAAACACAAAACTCATAATGTCTCTAGCTTCTGATACCAAGTAGAACGTCGCAGGTTGGATGTCCTCAACCAATACAGGCTCCTGTATTGTGAAGAGTGGGAACTATACTTCTTTTTATTCTGTCCAGCAGATGTATTCCTGTATGCCAGTGTAGAGCTGATTAAATAAGCACAGCAAAAGAGCTGTCATATCTGCTGATGTTACGCTACAGTCTGATACAAAAGGTCAAAATGTACATATGAACATACCATACTACTGTCTATTGAGGAGGGAGAAAGTGCACAAAAAATTTAAACCTTCTATTCTTCTTCATTTACTGTATTGCTGAGGTTAAGGCCAAATACATAAAAAAATACATCTGGTATACCAATATGCTTTGCTGATTTCCATTTCTGTCAGTAATAATTTTATATTGATTCTTCTCCCCACTTCCTTTTTGCTTTGGTACTCTATATTGCATTATATTATATTATTGCAGTTAAAAACCCTGTTAAGAATAATGAAAACTAAAACTTCAAATACTTTATTTTTTATGGAGTTTTTTGAAAGCTCTCTACTTTGAGAAAGAGGTTTGGTATTAGAAGTGAAAGCATCTAAGTATAACTTCTAAATATTTACTGCTAACTCTAATTAGAATTTTTTATAGTTGTGTGTGCCAGCTTTTGACGCAGTGATATGCAAAATTATTGAAGCTCCAGGAGCTGCTTTTGTAAAGGCATTCAGTGAAGGAACAATACACACAGTAGTTGATTCTTGTGATTTATGAACAATACAGTAATTCATTCAAGAGGTTTTACTATTATTCTGTATGGTGTGTTGCATGTTAAGGAACAGAAAGAGTAAAGTACAAAATTCCAGACAGCCCTTGGGAACAAGCAACTTTTATACATACTAAAGCCAAAGCTTTCAAACATTTTTCATTTTTAATAGACTTATGTGACTGACTGCTATATATTCATATGTAAAGATCTTATTGTTACTTAAATTTTTACTTAAAACTTAAATAGACCTGAAATTCATATTGGTTTACGTTATCACTCTGTAATTTTTGACCAGCAGTTTCTGCTTCTCTTTTCTTTTTCAGCAATTTTTCATGACATGAACCATGTTTTCACCTTGTTTTTTATTCCTGTCTTTCTGCAGTCCAGTTCCTCTTGTGTTTGGCTATTTGAGGCCAACTGTTGTGTGTTCTTTTTGGTAATCTGCTATATTCTTTGCATTCCCAGCTTCAGTAGTCTAACCTCATATGAATTTGTTTCAATAGTTTCAGTTTTGTTGTGAGAAATTTATTTCTGGTAGTGTTATTATATCCAGAAGGAAAAATTAGAGAAAAATCAAGAAGTTTTGCAACAATGCAGATTTTACTCTACTTTTGTATGATCCCTGTAAGCAGATTGTAGCTTTGATGATGCAGTACAATGCCTGATCACTAGACATTTTCTACATTTCAAATATGCCAATAAGATTCAGATGTATAGAAACTTGACTTCAGAGACAGCAAACCCAGGTTCTCAGTTCTCCTCAGGAAACTTTCAGCCATTTTAGAGTATGCTTTCAAGAGGTTGCTGAAGCCTCATATGTAAAATACAGTTTTCCTAGATTTCTAATTTTGAAACGTGCATGTCATTTAGATGTAAACATATCTATACATATTTAGTGTTATATACATGCGTATTTTAAGTGAATATTATAATTAACATGGCTGCATAATTGAATTCTATTATTTAAGTGGACACACACAATATTAATTATATACCTTTGAATTAGAATTATTAGGCAGGGCAATATATTTTGCAGAAATAATTTATTATAATTTCATATAAGATAACTGCTTTCAGTACATACCTCTCAGTGTCAACATGAGCAGTCCTTATTCAGTACACTTGTGCAATGTAAGCTGATTTCCTTAGAGAAAAGAGTGTTAATTAAACCAACATTTTGCAATACTGATATGCAGAGGACTGCAATTTTCAAAGACTAATAACTTTGCCAAATAGCTACCATTTTTCACTGACACTCTAAAGATTTGAATGTAGTTTGTTTGTTTTATTTCACCCTAATAGAAGTATCATCCTTGTTATAAGTAGATAGGGTTTAAACTGGAACATTTTTCAGCTCTCTCATTCAATGCATGAGCACAAATCTCTACAGAAATTTTGTAAATATAGTGATACTAACCACTATAACTCCTCCCTATGTTTTGCAACATATGTAAGTAGCATAATACTGGAAGTAAGGAAATTGAGACATGGAGGTTAGATAACTTGCCTGAAGCTAAACAACAACCAATTAGCAGAGATGGGATTAGAATTACAAAGTTTTGGCTCTCAGCCCTCTCTTCTGTCCAGTAGCCAACTGTCACTTGCAGTGCTTTTGGCTTCCAATTTTATCTCTTGAGATGAAACTTCAGTGAATTTGTTTTCTGAATCTTCTTACTACATGGATATGAACTGAGAAAGGAACCATGACTAGGAATGGTACTACTTTTTGTTTTTATAATAATTGCAAATTATTATTTCACAGGAAATTTGCCTGTGAAAGAAAAATGGAGAGTGCAATAATCCTTATTGGTAGCTATATTTCAGTAATTTTTACTTTTATTTTAAAGATGGGCATGAATTGTGCTTTCAAATTATGATGAATGTTTCAGAGTAAAAGTCTCTATGACAGGTATAATGTAAATTAGTTTTTTTTAAGGAAGAAGGCTTCATTGTGTCCTACAAAACTCTTGCAAGCTTGTACTTTGTAATCTTCTAAAACACCAAGTATGCCTTAGAAAGGGTAGATTGGATGAAACTGTAAAATGTAATGCAAGTACTTAGTGTCAAATCACTGACTTCAAAATGTATTTATTTCAGACCCTGCTAAGGTCACCTCTGCACGTTGGTATTTCAGTGGTACAGTCATGGTCCCAACTGAGGGGGGGTCCTTCACTGTAAAAATGTAATCACTCCACAGATAAGGCACGATGCAAAGCCCAGCTGAATTTACTTTTTTGATTCTGTATTGCCTTCACTGACTCTCTCAGGACCACACACCTGAGCTCTTCTAGAATGTTCCAGTTTGGTCTGTTTAGCTTGGTCTCAGAACAGCTGTGGATTAAGCAAGAGGAGCATAAGACAGCAGCAATGCATGAGAGGAGGGTAAGAGTGGAATAAGGGTCCCTGTGTCTGGGCCACTGTTGATTTTCTCAAGAAAGGATAAAGCAGAATTGTGGTATTTGATGGGAATTCCCTTTAAGGAAGGTGACCAAACAAAAGTGAGGTTCTTCACAATCTGCATATACCACCTTAATAAAAATCACTTAGCAGTGCTTTTAACTTTGACACTGTAAATAACCTGCATGAATGAAAAAATAATTATTTGCTTTTTCAACTGACTAAAAGAAAAGCTTTTTTCAATGGCATAAGAACCTGGAGAATGCTGAGGTAAGATTTCCTCTTACAGCATGATATCTGGCCACACATAAGAATCTTACCCCTCTTCCACCCTGGATTTGCCATTATGTCCCCCCTTAAATAGCATGCCCTTGACTGAATGCCAGTTCCATGTAGTGTTATGATTTCTTGGTATCTCTGTTTTTTTAAAGAAGAATAAATTTATGTTAAAAGAAATGGAAGATATCACTGGTGAGATATAGATGAGATAGGTGTAAGCTAGACACAAAACTGTGGGCCAGGATTATCTTTTTAGGTGTAATTTAATCACTGCAAATTATATGAAAATCACTTAAGTAACATGAATAACTGTGCAAAATTCTTTCAAAGCGAGTGCAATGCTACAGTGACATACAAGGTGCCAAGTAATTGTACCCTTCAGTGATTTCAGGTAATAGATTGCAGAACAGCATTGTACAAAGTGCTGTCACATATCAGAATTAAAACAGTAATAGACTTGTAGTAATTGGAGGTTTAGCTTTATGTGGTTAAATGTTCCTTTTGGTTATGTTTCTACTATTTAATTGAATTTTTGAGCTAGTTACAACTTTGTTCTGCATACCTTTATATGAGGTTTTAGTTCTCACATTGTTGGAATGTATTATATATAGTATACTTCAAATTTCTGCTGGCATAACTTCATTGGAGAGGAGTTAGAGCAATATAGCTCCTGTAGAAGAAGTTCATAGAGCAGATGCAGTTTTAACTACAAAACTGCACGTTAGGAGTAGTATTTTTTGCATATTGGCAGTGCATTGTTCTAACTGACAACAAAATGTGACTTGTAGGAACTTGTATTCGCAGCAGGAGCTATACACAGTAGGGTACTTGTGTAGCACCCAAAACAGGCAGTATTAAAAAAAAAAACAACAGTGTAAATACATTCTAATCAATGCTTTTATATCTGCATAACCATATCCCAGAGCAGGCTACCTGTACTGTATTAACCATAGTGTTGTATCTTAAGTGACTTGTAGGCAAGGAACTGGGAAGATCCACTGGGGCCTTTAGTCACTGAATCTTTTTTAATACCTATAAACAGTTTTCTGACCTAGTTTATGAATGTCTGCTTATGCCTCAGTAATATCATCTTACAGGCCACACTAACCTGTCTTTTGGTACAGCTGAAGCTGGGCTGCGTAGTGTGGCTCTCACAGCATTGCTGGTAAGAGGAACGTACATTCTTTCTACCTGGCTGGACTTATAATTTAGTTTTCATATAATTGGTTGTTGTAGGCAAATGGTAAATGTTGTTTTACAGCTAATAGAGAGATGATTATCAACTTCTGGGATGAAGTAGTTCTAACCTAGTAAGAAGGAAAGAAAGATTTATAAGTCTCTACTAACTAGTATTTTTTTTTATTTTATAGCAAGCTTAATGATACAGTCTTTTTATTAACCAGTTTAGCTCAATAAATTATGCTTATGTCAAGTCATGCCAACTCTTAATGCTGGTTTGCAAGTAGAAACATCTTGAACCCCTTAAAGCCCCAGACTGTATATGTCATATGGACTGTAAGGTTTGATTAGACTCATGCACACATTTGTCCCAAGTAACATCAGTCTGCCCCTCAGCAGTTTAATAGTTTAACCCAACGAAGAAAGGAGTATAAAACTGTGTTTACCACCAAGGCAGGACATGGCTCTGGCCAGAATGCTTCAAAAGAGGAGAATATATAAACCACCTTTTCACTAAGTTGAAGGTCAGTTATTATATTTGAGACAGGTTTGATGAATCTAAGGGTCACCTTAATACACCCAAGAAACAGATTGGGTATATTCGTCGTGTGTTGGGGATGAAGACTGGGGTCTAGTATTTGCCCAAGGGCTTGGTCCCCAAACTAAGCCTCCTCACCTTATCTGGAAACAGAATTGGAGAAGGAAGGTCTTTTGGTTTTGGTAAGTGCAACAGAAAGATTGAATGATTTCAAATTTTCTATCACCCATGTACTTATAAACTTTGATAATATACATATTTTGAGTTTTATAAATTTTTCTTGATTTTACCTTCAGCTGGCTTGAGCTAGGGATGATTTTACAGTAACTGGATAACATTAAGGCATTTCACCCATATAGGCATATTGTACAAAAGACTAAGATCTTAGGTCACTACAGGAGCATAGTAGCAGATAGTAGTAGAATGCTTTTTCCCTTTGATGCGCTGACCAGCTGGAGTGTTGGTAACAAGGCAGTTTGCTGCTAATGTTGGAAAAGAAAGATGGTGTTTAGATGAAAGTAAGTCACGTGGTCTGTTATCAAGCAGAATTTTATTAATTTCTCTTCTGCTTGAACAGGAGTTATGAGAATTTGCTTACATGGGTGCCTTGTCAAGTATTAACACTGAATCATCTAGAGCTTGGTAGCTTGATGGTTTATTTTCTCTTTGAGTCAGTCTTATCATTAGATAGGTGATTTTGCTTTCACAGTCGCTAATCAGCAATCTGCCCTGTTTATAAATGGCAAGTATGCATTTTGTTGTGTTTAGAAAATGAGTGGAAGCTTAACTCAGTTGTTACAGTGCCCCAATTTTATTCTTCCTAGCTTTGGTACCTGTATTATGAGGGTTTTAGTAAGACTGAAACACCAATAAAGGCCATCTCTCTAGTCATAACTCAGATATATCTCAGTTACTAATTGAAACTCTTACCTGTAGGACCTTATTATTTCCCCCTTTCTCTTCGAGCAAAACTCCTCTGGAAAGAGATCAGTTTGCCTGGCATTTTAGGATCCACTGCTTCTACTTTGCACATTGAAAAGGAGTGTCAGCGCTCAGTTACCAAATAATTCATATGCAGTCTGCAGACATTAAAATTTGAAAAAGAAGCAGTAGAGAGCTTTGAAGCAGAATTTCCGTTCATTAAATTAGTGAATATGACAGGGTTATGTAATGTTCCTGAGGGATGAAGTGGTCCACGTCAGTAATGTTTTAGATGCAAGAGGCTTTATGCTTTTCATTTGCTGCTGGATTAAATAGCACATTCCTCTTTCTAACTCAGGTAGATTAAGCCCCACCCAGATTTTACATACACTGTATGTGATAAATACTATGTATACACACAAGCGTATACATATTTTGTTTTGTATTTGAACACGTGCTGATGTATAACTTAAAGGCACATGTGCAATTGGGTTAAATTTACAGTGCTGGAATTCCTATAGACATGAGGAAAGAGAAAAACAGAATTCTTGCCCTCCCGTGCATTTACTGCATAGTGGGTACTAAATGCTACGCTGACATCTTTCAGTGCTCAGGTTAATCAAATGCTAGAACCAAGCATCCTGATTCTCTTTTCTTAAACCAGTGTAAACCATAATTCCTGTGTAGAAACAACTGAAGAGACACTGGCATAAATAAGGGGACATTTGGAAACAAATGCTTAAAACGTTCATTTTCTGTAGTGATATTTAAAAGAAGGTTAAAGTTTGTAGTGAAGGTCACAGGTGTGTAGCACTGGCACATAAAGCTCTGTATGCAGCTTGAGGATGGAAGGCAAGGGGAGATGGGGGTGAGAGTAGGTCTGTCTTTGGGAGCTTTCTCCTTTGTTCTGATCATCGAGGAGGCTGACTCCAATGGCCTGTCAGCCCCAGCTTCCCATTAGGCTTAGTGTGATAGCGCTCTGCCAAGGCAGTAGTTAATGGCTGTCTCAGTTTTACAGTAAGTGTCCTAATAATTTGTCATGAAACCAACTTAAATTGTTAACAGTTTTAAAAGAAAAAACACTGCAATAAATTCTTCAGCTTCATCCTGCTTAGGGTGTAAATATATTGGTCTAGAGTATTAATAAAAGGCTTTTTCACAGGTTTTTCACATAGGTTCTTCATATTTGTGAAAGCCTTTTTCT
The DNA here is from genome assembly GCA_013401275.1 of Pandion haliaetus. Taxonomy (NCBI): domain Eukaryota; kingdom Metazoa; phylum Chordata; class Aves; order Accipitriformes; family Pandionidae; genus Pandion; species Pandion haliaetus. Next base: position 3,376 of record VYZV01032398.1, on the reverse strand, counting down.
TTCTCCCTTTTATTACAAACTGTAAATGAGTGTGGGAGTGTGTGTGTGGGGTAATGTTAGTTGGCAAATAAATGTCTGCTGCTGGTCTCTGTTGGTTTGTATTCCTCCCATGTCCCTAGGGCTCNTGAAATGAGCCGGTACCAAGGTTTGCACAGCCTAGAGGTACAATTTAGGAATGTGCTATTTTAACATTAGACCTTTTGGAAAATGTAACCTACTTATTCTACCTTTAAGGTGTTACTTGTAAGTATGTCATTTGATTTTGTATTTCAGGGAAGAATAAACCCAATGGTCAGCCTAGTAAACTGACACTGTGCATTGCAGAAAAATTTGAAAACATAAAGATTGGCTTGACTTTTAATATTTTCCTTGAGAGATCAGGAAGTGATAATCTTTTTTTGAGCTGCTTGCTAAATTTCTAGGGTGCGTATGCTCTGGCTTATTGAAGGCTGGGGAACTGGAGATGACTGCTAAATTGGGGAAAAAAAACCCCACCACCCCCCAAAAACCTCATACATTGTTTTACATAATTGTTTCTTCTGAGTGCTTTTGTTTTTAGAAGAATACAAGTAGCAGTAAGAAGGTGGAGAGATAAACATTTTGATTATATTATAAAGGTTTTATGAGTATTGTTGTAGGGGCTGGGTTTTTAAGAGGATGTTGTGATGCCTTTAAAGTGAAATAGCTTAATTTTGCGAAACCTGTGTTTGTACCTGCAAACAATTTTTGTGAACCAAATGTATCAAGGTCTTCAGCTGGAATTAGCTGGTATAGCTGGATTGCATTTAATAGTTAATAGATGAAAATCTGGTAATTTTCATTCACAGGATAATAAAACCATTCAGCTGCTCAGAGTATGATGGCATTTGAAGATTGCATTGTTGCTATTCTTCTTGTGGAAGGATGTAAGGATGATGCAGTTTTAAGATGTTTACAGGGCAAAACAGGAAAATTTCACCAGCTTGTGACTGACAGACAAGAGCCTTTAGGAATGTACGAGTTGGTAACCTTGGGATTTCTTTACGCAGATTTCACAAATACAAAGTGTCGCTTGTCCTTATAGAAACAAAAAGCTAATTAACTTTCTTACATAGCCAATTTGCAGGTCCACTGTAAGTGCAGGTTAGAATTAAGGCAAAACAATTGCTTGTAATAACGATCAGTCTAACTCATGTCACAAATTATGATTAATGATTAAATTAGCAGTGAATGCTGTAAATGAGTGTGCTTTGAAAATTATTCTTAATAAATTAATGAGCACAAAAACCTTTTGCATTAAATATTATGTATATATGTATAATAGGTGTTTTAGTACATTAACTCCTGGAGGAATTGTGAAAAGAATAATAACTTGTGTAGTTTCTAACGTATCTATACAGTATCAGGCGGAGATTGCATGCAACATTTGCCTGTTTGTTCATATTTACCAGGACAGGAGCCTTCACCATTATTGAACGTGAACCAGTTTATAGCCTATTTACTTAGAATATATAGCAGTTCCTGATAAGTCAGTGGGATGCAGTGAGTATTGCAAAGCAGGATGTGGGATGAATAAATGTGGGTTTTTTTTTTCCTTTTTTTCCTTTTCACCCCATGTAAGAATTTTCTGAGTGTATAATTTGGCATGGGAAGAATGACTTAAAGAATTTATAACTAGGAATGAGTCCAGTCACATACCCCACTGAAACTTGATGTCACTAGACCAGTAATACATAACGGCTCTACACTAAGTGACAGTGATTCTTGTGATGGTGTGTGTGCAGTATCCCAAAGTACATGGGCACCTGCCAGACCACATTGTTTAGTCTGTGCTCAACCTGCATTTCTGAGTGTCATATGAAAAGGTTCCATGGGAACAGTTGTGCCTGTATTATCTTCCAGCTTTTATTGCTACAAAACAAGTCACCAAAAAGTTACTGTAATTTTTCACGAGTCTCCTGAAACATCAGTATATGTTAATTTACAAGTAAATGGGGCATTTGAAAGAAGCATCTAAGCATGTTTAATTTTTTCTGATGACTTTGTTATTTTATTCACACTTGCTATGAATGCTGACAAAGAATATGATAGGATATGATTTGGGGAAATTTTTATTCTGATTTTGGAAACTTTTTCATATTTCAAGCATATGATAAAATTTAATCATAAGTTGAAGTATGATATACTAGGAACTTCCATACACCCCAAACAGAGGATCTAGAAACAGAAATACAATAAGGTCTGCATTCTCTATATGTCTTGTCTATAGTAGGTCCACATGCTGAGCTTGCTGTACTTGGGCTGCAGACATCCCATTAGCTCTCACTTTACCTTTAGAGAAGGTGAAGTCTTATCCTCATATCTGTCTCTTAATTAGAGGACTTATGTCCATAAAAATGCCTCTACACAAGAATAGCTCTCACTAGGAACGAAGGGGGCTGAACTACTAATTTCAAAAACATTTTGTCAGACGTTTTATTTGAGTGCAGAGAAAAATTATTACATGTCCTCAAAGCACAGCACAGAGTATAGAACAGCAAAATTAAAACAGATAATTCTGTAACATGATGAAATGTGAGTTAGTTAATTCCATTTACTACTTCAGAATTGTACTTAAACTTACAAAAGAGAATGTGGTAGTGCAAAAGAGAAGAAAGAGACGTCTTATGCTCATGCAAACCTATGAAAACATTCCAATCCAGGTGGGTTATTTTAGTGTCATGTTATAACTACATGTCATGGAGCCTCAATATGCAGAAAAAGACAGCTTCTTTCTGGATAGTGATAAACTATCTCTATTTCAGAAGTTTCTGTGCCCCCTGGGGGGACATCTTGACTGCTTGTTGAAGCAGCAGCCTAACTTCTACGGCTTTAATCTCCTTAAAACATACAAATTAAAGCTCAGTATATTTAAGGTGAGCTAGCAATAAATTCAATTTTCCCTCATATACTAGAGTGTAATATTCAGTATTTCAACAGTTGTCGCTTGAGCTTCTCAGGAGTCCCAGCAAGAAATGCATAACAAGCAGCAGACGGGGAACCCTCAGGCCTTGGATGGCAAAGCCTGTGGTACTCTTCATTAGTCCAAGTTACGGAAATCTGCTGTAAATTTTTTTCCCTGACAAGGTACCATCATTCAGTATCAGCACAAATATCTGAGTAGGCACTGGTAGATAAACAAGCTGAAACAAACAAAACTTGTGTTGTTTGCATTTAATAGCCAACATTGCTGCAATTTTGATGATGCCCACAAGAGAGTTCAAGTCCAGAAATATGAGGTGCTGATTTTAACTGAATTTTACTTTTGTTATGTTAATTTCATTTCTGTTATTTTAATTGCAGCTTTATTGAAATGTGGCCAAGTAGACTCTCAAAAATGCCGAAAGGCTGTGATATC
>VYZV01032397.1:3307-33020 GCA_013401275.1 Pandion haliaetus | reverse complement strand
TTTTTTTGCTTCACTGCTGCAGAGAACTTTCTGGTCAGAAATCCTGAAATAGCTTTAACTCTCAAAGTGTCAATGGCTTTACTGTGCTCATTACAAAAGCACTTTAACTCTCTGTCAGACCACCTGCATTGTTCTGTGAAGGCAGACAGGTATTGATTTGCACATTCAGTAATTCTTCTGAGCTACACGGTATGTAAGGAGTACTGTATGTTGCTATGGTGTCTCTTATTTTCTTTAATTAAGACATGATACCAGTCGAACGAATATTTTAAAATTTATTCTGTTCTCTTGCGTTTCTTCCTTGTGATGAATCGGCTATGGGATTCTTTTTCTTGCAGCTGCTGTTTTCTGTAAAATCATTGACATACATGGCAGTAAGCCAGGCAGTGGTTCCTTTTTGTTACTTTTCTAGCTCTTTTGTTGATAGGTCCCAAAGCAAATGTTGTCTTTGAGGTAGGCTGAGCTGTACCTGTTTCCATTGGCTATATTTGCAGCTATTGTAAGGATAGCAACAAGACATTGAGCTTCCTTTGTATGTATTTTTCAGTAATTTGCAATTGCTCCTTGCTGAGAGATTCCTCCTATAGGAGACCATATGTTACCTTCCTGACATGGAAGGACTTGCTCCAACCATTTCTTTCTGTAAACACAGATAACCCACTTTTCAGTGAACTCTTAGTGGAAAAATTAGAAATCAATACTCTCATCTGAATTACACCTTTGTAAATCCATATTTTAACTGATGAAGTTAGCAGGTTTCACTTAATGGGATTAACACAGGTAACTTGAGATCAAAGTATTGTACAGGGGGTACTGAGCAAGTTCATCACTGTTCTTAGAAGAGATACAAACTGAAATCCAGTAATGGACCCCATAACTCAGATGACTTCCTTGATATGTTAGATTTTTGTGTAAATGGTGGTGAAATTTGAATTAAATTCTTATCTCAATTTAGTTCAGTAGATAGTTGCAGTATTGTCTTATTCTAACTTAAATTATGTATGTGTAACACAAACACCCTCAGATCAGAACACATAGAAGTAAAATGATGAAGTAGCCTTTGCCACAGCACATTTAGAAGTTCATTTCTCTCGTTGTTTTCTCTTTCAGTTTATAATTGTTGTATTTACACTTTTTAAAAGGACAGTCTGTTTATTATTGACAGACCTATTGCTATTCCCTAAGCTCCAGATAAAGATTCTTTTCCAAGTTCATAGGAGGTATAGGATGTGCCTCTTGAGTCTCAGCCCTGCAAAGTCTTGCATGTATTTAAGTTCTTGAACTGTTCACATTAAAATACTTGAATGAGTAAAGTTACTTCCCTGAGCATACCTACAGAGATTGTAGTGTAATCTGCAATCACATTTAGCTATGTGGAAATTTATAGAACAGTGCATTAATAGTGCTGTAATTATAATCTATAATTATTATGAAATTACATGTAGCTGTACTAGTCTACCTCAGCTGCCACCCTATAACCTGAGTTTTTAATGAAAACAGAAGGCCTCCACCACTGGCAGTCATTAGTATTTCTACACAGGCAGTTCATGGGGCAAAAGAAAAATTAATCCTACTGATTACCAAATTGATTAGAAGGTCTAATCATCCTCCAAGTGTATCAGTGAACAATAAAATGAAATAATTAGTGTCAGGGGGTGGCCTGCTTCTGAGCAGCCATAATTTACAAAATGTTGGCCTTCGAAGTGCCTCAGAAGTTTTATTATGAGACTTTTGTCATTGCTTAGAGTACTTGCTCTTTCTCTCTCTCCTGATGAAAACACAAGAAACAGATACCTTATAGCTGAGTTCGGGGTAATTAAAATTCTTTCATCTTAGCACATTATCTTTGCGTTTTTGCTGAGTGACGGTCATGGGTAGTCATAGTGTTATGTACCACAGCTTTTCACAGAGCAAAAAGCTTCTCATACAATGAATGAACTGTTTTTCTAAAGGCCGGCTTTTGATGAGCAACCCAGGTTGGCAATTGCTGTCTGTTCAAACTCTCACATCAATCAGGTCCCAAGCAGTTAATTTAACCAAAAGTAAAATATCTTGCCCAAATGAGCCAAAGCTATTTCTAGAAGTAAAAGTAGCAACACTAAGCACTGACTGTACGATAAATTACCTTGTATTACTTGATGGATTATGATTATAGACTTTGTGCAGCAGCTTAACAGCAGCACTATAGCAGTGTGGTCTCATGGATTTTTCCCACAGTTCAACTATAATAAATGTGGCAGTATGGGAAACATAAGAATTAGGATTCAAGAAGTATCCCCTCAATTTTACCCCACTGTTTTACATTTATTTTTGTTTTATGTTTTAAGATTTATTTCTTTACCATTAGTTATCCAATTTCTCTTTTTCTCCTCTCAGGGTCACGTGCATTGTGAGGCACCAGGAAGTTTTTTATGCCCTTGACTGCTCACCAGGCTGAGAAACATGCCAACTTACTAGCCTTTTTTATGTCAGATATGAGCTCTGATAGTTGATAGTGATGGAATACAGCCCTGCACAAGTCACAGCAATGCTTTTTGGCAGGTTCTCTGAATTGTTTGTTTTTCTTAAGTTTTATTCTTGTCACTATTGCCTAAGGCACTGTAAGCAGAGTGACAAAACAGACGCAGCTCCGTTAATGAGCTACCTGGGCTGTTCATACAGGAGTGCAATCAGCCTTCTCTTATTCCCCCAGGACATTACATTAAGGTTGACAATGCATGCATGACTGCTGTGGAGGTCTGATGACTAGGCTCAATCTACAGTCCCCTTAATAGCATCTATACCTGTAACCTTATAAAATAGCCTGCTTGTACCTGCTGAAGACATAGCCAGACCAATTTGGAACCACACAGGTGCAACAGCAATATTAAGTGTATTTTGCAGAATTTATGTATTTTGCAGAACATGAATACACAACCTGACACCAAGCTGAGCCATTGCAGTTGATACACTAGAGGCAAGTGATGCCATCCAGAGGGACCTTGACAGCCTTGAGATGTTGGGCCTATGTGAAAAACTCATGAAGTTCAACAAGGCCAAGTGCAAGGTCCTGCACCTGGATTGGGGCAATTCCCAGTATCAATACAGACTGGGTGATGAATGGATTGAGAGCAGCTCTGCAGAGAAGGCCTGGGGGATACTAGTAGAGGAAAAACCGCACATGTCCCAGCAATGTGCACTCACAGCCCAGAAAGCCCACCGTATCCTGGGCTGCATCAAAAGAGGCATGGCCAGCAGATTGAGGGAGGTGATTCTGCCCCTCTCCTCTGCTCTGGTGAGATGCTACCTGGAGTCCTGCATCCAGCTCTTGGGCCCCCTGTACAAGACACACATGGACCTGTTAGAGTGGGTCCAGAGGAGGGCCACGAAAGTGATCCGGGAGCTGGAACACCTCTCCTATAAAGAAAGCCTGAGAGAGTTGGTGTTTGTTGCATCCTTTCAATATATAAAGGGGACTTATAAGAAAGACGGGCAAGACTCTTTACCAGGGCCTGTAGTGGCAGGACAGAGGGCAACAGTTTTAGTTTAAAAGAGGGGAGGTTTAGACCGGATATAAGGAAGTAATTCTTTATGATGAGGGTGGTGAGACAACGGAACAGGTTGTCCAGAGAAGTTGTGGATGCCCCATCCCTGGAAGTGTTCAAGGCCGGGTTGGCTGGGGCTTTGAGCAACCTGGTCTAGTAGAAGGTGTCCCTGCTCATGACACGGTGGGGTTGGAGTAGACGATCTTTAAAGGTCCCTTCCAAGCTAACCCATTCTATAACCTCTTTCTACACATTCAAAGAAAGTGTGTTTTACCTGTTCTGTTAGCCTCTTTGACTGGGCATCTTATATGGCTAGTTTTACTTAGCAACTTCTTTGCAGAGGCAGATTTAAGCATTCAGATCCATGAGACAAATTGAAGTGAAGAGGAAGGCATCAGTAAGCTCAGGTGCTCAGGGAAATCATAGTATTTTGTCTGCATTAAATTAGTGTTTTGAAGAACCTCATTGCATCAGGCTCTCTGCTTTCATGTAATAAGAAACAATTTGTTCTAAGAAGCACATGGAGATAATACACCCTGGCAAGGGCAGTTGCAGCTGTGGTTGTTCTGCCAGAGCATCCACGCAGCCCGTACATACCTGCTTGGAGGTAACAGGGTACAAGCCAGTCTAGGTCCAGGTGCAATCGACTTGCATTCCCCAATCCTGCATCTGAGTTAACAAGCCATGACTAGTTATAACTGGTTAGCTGTGCCTAACAAGCTACAATCTGTGTAGTGGACAGTCTGCTTACTTCACTGCCCCTCTGCAGAAAGCTTTTGCTTTGCTTTATTTAATTTGGTACTGTACCACAAGGCTGTAGTGAATAAAAAAAGACCAAACCCAAAACAAACAGTGAGTTTGTGTAAATAAAAGGTAGCAAAGTCACCTTGGTCGAGTTTTTGAAGCATGGGAGTGAAATATAGATAGACTTTATATTGTCTGGATATAACCTATAAGTATAGAGGAAGCGACAGTGTCTTGGGTATAACTTGTATGCTGAACACTTCTGGAAGCTTTTGTTATTATTCAGCCTTTTCCTTTTTCAGCTTTCAATGAAAAATATTTTTAGCTGCACAGACCCACAGAATGACTCCTTGCAGTCATGGTTCTAGAAAGTAAAATTCAAAGTTTATAGAACTTCTCTTGCTCACAGAATTGTACAGTGCATTAGTTTTGTTTTGCACTTATATCCATACACTGATAAAAGACCTGCAAGTTCTCTGTTGAAGAATCAAGCCTGTAGATCCATTTTCTTTGCTGATTATGACTAAAACCAGGGCTTCCCTAGTATAGGAATATTTAATGAATAATTATAATTCTTTCCCCATTATTTTCATATGTATTCAAAAGTGACTGCATCTTATTTTCTTCTGTAGAAATTAGTACAAGAGCAGTATTCAAAGTAGTTGACTTATTTTACATAGCATTATAGAACTGCTAGATCATGCTTCCTTAAGAATATTCTAGCTTCATTAAAAAAAATTACCTAAGTTACTTCTGTATATTTTATTTTCCTAAAATATCTTTGAATAATTACTTAATAGCACTTCCTCAAAAATTACTAGTGCTCAGGGGAAAATTGCTTCTGTAAATCGGAGTGAACTCTGAGATTTATGAATAATAAGATAATCTGTTTTCTCTTCCCTTCTCACAACTTTATTTGAGAAATTAGGCATATCTGTAGCCACCCAATTTGATGTGATTGCCAGAGTTCAAATGCCTTTCACCTGATTACTAATTTGTATTGTCAGGATTTTGACCATTGGTCCACAGTTTATTTTCCTTTGGCACTTGTATGCTTTCATTAAATAAACATAGAACAAAAACTGTGGTCAGACAGAACCCATTCACACCAAAAACAACATTCAGAAATCTCTGCAGTCCTGTGTGGAAGATCCCCCTTCAGCTTTCCAGTATCTTAATTTTGAAGGTGACCTTCACAGAGATTTAACCAGGGACTTAGTGGAAAAAAACCCCCATACTTGCAAGGAAACTAGAAAGCTGACTGAAAAGTGCAGCATGGCCCATCATCTGTAAGAAATACGCTGCTCTGCTTGTTGGAATTGTGCTCTGAGCACTTCTGCAAGAGTCTGATGAGACTTGACAAGTGTAATTCTGGTAGGAGACAGGAATTTTAGCCTTTATTTTTAGGCTGTAAAATATTTTGGATGTTTAAAAAATATTTATGAAATCTCGTAGCTAATTTAAATAATTATGATTATATGAACTGCCACAGAATTGTATTAATTGAAACCAGCTAAAAGTCAGGACTTAAAAAGATCTAACATGTTTATTGTACACTTGATTATTCTCTTGACTTTCATAGTTCAGCATAGTGAAACAAAGCTAAGCACTGTACATGTAAGAAATATACTGAGAAAAAGATATCACAACAGCTCTAGTGTAGCAGAAAAGTCAGTGAAAAAGAATAATGTTGTAACCTGATGGATTATGCTGTAGAAAAATAGTAACCAATGAATACAGAGGAAATACGGGCAGCAATTTAATTAAACTTTTTACAAGAAAGGAGCTTTTGTTCTAAATATAATCTGCAAGCATTTAATTCCTTCAACTTTTAAATGACACAACACAATGCAAATCAAATTCCAGACACATTTTGTGGAGTCCCTTGTGTTGCACATCATGTAATACGCTTAAAATAGACTAAAAAAACCAAAGGCATAAAATGGCAATTGCAGCCAGGAGTCTGAAGTAAAACTGTTTTTCAATATTACTAGTGGAAGACTTGTCAATAACCATTATGCAGCTGAAGCTTCAGTGCAATTTCCAATATAAAGATTATAAGAGGCAGGAATCTTTCTGATTGTTTTTTTTTTTTTTTTCACCAACACAAGATGGGAGTTTTCTCTAGTTTTATTTCAGCCATACTTATTTGGTGTCCTAGATTTCTACTTTATTTCTGCAGCTTCCTATTCAGTTACATGGTCTCAACATGGACATAAATGGGACATGAGGTAATTGAAAAGAGCATGGAAATTTAAAGGCGTATGAATAGGGTGGGTTCCCACCTCAGTTGTTAGCCAGTGAAAGACTATTTCTTTCATAGGAAAATTTTCTCTCATATTTTTTCAGGTGGAAAATGAAAGCCAGGAAGCCAAGTGATTGCCGTAGTTAATCATGCCCTTTTTTGCCTGAACGGTGTTTAGCCATTGAATTTATTGGCAAGAATGTCACCTACATGGTTTCTGCTTGTCCTGTTTTGTTCTAATCTCAAGGAGAAGATCTTAATGGAGTTTTATCTTCTTTCTATGCTCTAACAGCCTCTTAGGCTACTCCATGCAAAGGGAATGGAGTTACACAGCTCAGAGACCGAACACAGTCTCTGTTCTGCATAGTCAGAGGACCAGACTGTGGGGCCTGCTGCTGACTGTAGCAACCCCATAGTGTAGATAACCACTGTGACCTGCTCCTGTGACCTGCCCAAGGAAGCCTGCCTTGCTTGGATCACTTTGCCACCTTTGAAGGACTGTATTATAGGTAGGGGTTGAAGTTGAGAAGTATAGAGGAAAAGGAGATAAGCAGACTTGGCAGAAAGAGAAATCAGATTCACTTGCTTCTTCTAGCTACCTTTTCTTTTTTTACTTAGAGAGGTATAGCAGGAACTATTGGGATGGTTGGTAGAGGATCTCTCGAGGAAACAGGCAGAACACTGCAAAACTGCAATTTCTACTGAGGACATAAAGATGCTTTAGGTCTCCTTTCCCCAGTAATATTTGTTGTTGTTGGTGTCATTTCTGCCTTGTCAAACAACCCTACTTTCCTTTCACTCACATCCCATTTAATCTGGGTTTGCTTCTTTCTCTGAGAACTGAATCAGGTCAAAACCCAATTAGAAATTGTATTGTCTCTAGCAGTGGTTGATAACGCATGTGTAGAGGAAAAAAAAAAGTGTAAGAGAATGATTCTTAACACATCTTCCAATACATAAGTAGTTAGTGTATTAGAAATATGTGTATTAACTACTGCTAGACCTGGAGCTAATGCTTTCAGAGAATTATCATCAGAGTTTTCTATGTCTTCTTTTTGAGAGATAATAATAGGTATAGTTAGAGATATTTCTTTTCCTTGTGAAATTTTCTGTGTGCCATTTCTTATGTAGGTAGTCAGGATTGCCAGATGCTATTGTAGCTCTTTCCATCATGATTCTAAAATATATTTTATTATTTGAAAGGTTTTTTAAGACATTACTCACTGTCTTTCCCAACTTATTTATGATTGCTAAAGATCAGATCCTAGGGGTACTTTGCTTAATAAAACAACTCTGAGACAGTCAAAAGTCGAAAAATATTAAGGAATTGTTGGAAGAAATGGAATGCAAAGTGGAATGTAGCACTAGGCACTGGACATATCTGTCTTGCTCATATTTGGAGTGAAAAAGAGGAACGGATCAGAGAAAGAAACTTTCCTTTCATTGCTATTCAGTGAATCTTCTGTCTGTAAAATGAAAGAATGTAAATGAGAAAGACTTCCCTCAGCCCCCAAAAACAGCTGAGAAAAGGTTGATCATCCATGGTGGAGGTTCCCACTGATAATGTTTCCAAAATTATTAGACTTTTTTTCCCTTCAGGAGATTTCAAGTTACCTGTCTGGTGCTTTCTCACCGTGAAGTGGCTGACACCCAGTTCTACTGGCATTTGTATGGTGTATATGTTCTATTATCAGGCAAATATAAGAGTATATTGGTGCAACAATTTTGGCCCTGCACACTAGTCCCAAGGTACATAGTATTCTGATCATTAGCAATATCAGTTTTGGGCCACTTACTGCAAGAGAGAAATTGAGGTGCTGGAGTGCACCAAAAGAGGTGCAACAAAGATGATGAAGGGTCTAGAAAACAAGTCCTATAAGGAGCAGCTGAGGGAGCTCGGCTTGTTTAGTCTGGAGAAAAGAAGACTCAGGAGAGACCTTGTTTCTCTCTACAACTACCTGTAAGGAGGTTGTAGGGAGGTGGGTGTCGGTCTCTTCTCCCAAGTAACAAGAGATAAGAGGATACGGCCTCAAGTTGCACCAGGGGAGGTTTAGATTGGTGATTAGGAAAAATGTCTTCACCAAAAGGGTTGTCAAGCAATGGAACAGGGTGCCCAGGGCAGTGTTTGAGTCACCATCCCTGGAGGTGTTTAAAAGACATGTAGATGTGGTGCTTAGGGACATGATTTAGTAGTGGACTTGGTAGTATTAGGTTTATGGTTGGACATGATGAATTTAAGGGTCTTTTCCAACCTAAATGATTCTATGATTTTATGAGTCTGTTAATTTATTTTTTCTCACTATCATTTACTCTGGTGTCTTTCCTCTTCCTTTGTTATTGTAAGAATGGAAATAATGTACAGAGAAAAGACTGCTTCATCATCTAATGAGACTAAATCTTACAATGAGAGTTGGTTAAGCAGTGGAATAGGTTTCTCAGAGAGGTTGTGGGATCTCTGTCCTTGGAGTCTTTGAGACCTAAATCAAAAGGTATCTACCAATGGTGCGTAGGTACAAAGGACCTGTAGACAAGGCCTAAGCAACCTGATTTTGCTTTGAAGTTAGCGCTGCTTTGAGCAGCAAGTTGAACAATTTGACCCCCAGAGCTGTTTTCCAACCTAAACTTTTCCTGTGACGGTATGATGTGCAAGATGTTCTACACCTGCTTTATGAATTTCCTTCACAATCCAGTAGGAGCTGGTTTTGCTGCAGCTGTCAGAAAGTAAAATATATAAAATCTTCTGACTCATAAACCTCATGACGCTAATATTATGGTTTTAACAATTAATAAAATGAGAATCATTATGGGCTGCAGCTGCCAGTTTCTTCATGTCAGTTCTCTACTCTGTGTCAAAACCTAAAAATTTTCCTGTCTTACACTATGTGTGGATATTTGCCAGACAACTAGATAAAACATTATAGAAGAGGAAAGAGACTAAAATGACATGCTATATACTAGCCACCCCTCTTAGCCCATCTCTCCTTTTGTGTGCTACACCAAAGCAGCAAGAGTGAGACACAATCTCCCTCAGTGTTTTCTCCATGGTAACTGATGGCTGCAAAGCCACAACTGCCTGTTGGCTTTGTACTTCTACTGCAATGCCCTACCTGACTGATGATTTTGCAGTTCACTAATTCTGTACCGCTTTAATGGTCCTTAGGAGCTATCATGAACAGAAGATGGTGTTAGGACAATTCTTGTGTCTCTAAGTCTTGATAAAGAATCAAACTGATTCACAGTAGCCCATGAAGAAAAAAAATGCGCACTGTCTCTGTTTCAGTATTTAGCTGGTGCACAGGCCACAGGATGATGTTTCTGGAAATGGAGAATCATCTGTGAACTGCAAGATGAAGCATTATGTGTGAGAAGACTGCCTGTAGGTGAAAAACCTGAAAAGTTATTGTTTTCTGGACTAGTTTAAAGGAACACTGCTATGGATTAAGGTGGAAAAAAAGAAAAGAACTTTGGCTAATATATTATTTCCGTTGAGGCAGTGTGCAAAAATAAGGACAGTAAATTCAGTCGTCTTCTGCTTGTCTGTCTGTGTTGCCTTGAATCTGTTGCTTCTTTAACCAAAACTGTGCAAAGTCCAATCCAAACCAAGTTCTAAATATACTCCAAGAAAGCCAAGGATTTATCCCAAGGCAAAACATGTCTGTATGGAGAACACCACAGGAGAATCATTGCAATAGACTTGCTGCCTCATTCAGAAATTGCGCTCTGGCCTCGATGAAGCCTTCTAAATGTGCCTACGAACTGCTAAAAGAAACACTGTTCAGCCTGGGTCATGGGTCTGAGGGACTCATATGCCCTCATCTTCCAGCATTATATATTAAGGTAGCTCTGCCTCTGATGTAAATCAGAGCATAATCGGCTTCCTAAAGTGTTCTCATTTTTTTCATGTTCCTTTTTACTAAAACTTCCAGGAACAGCTAGAGCTTTTGTACAGGTGTATTGTGGATAGGTAGCTACTAGCAACCGGGTCATAGCTGATCTTTTCTTTTTTCCCGTAAAGAATAGTGTAGCAAACTTGAAATGGCAATAAATAGAATAAATGATTTATTTTCATTGTAGATAAAACTCTCACCATCAAGTAGTAACTTTGATGTATTTGTATAAGGAAGGCTAGAAAAGAATGTTTAAATCATTCATCGTGAAGCATTCTAAAGCTAAAAGGTCAGAGGATTCTCACATCTGTCAGAAAACAGTATCCAAAGCCAGAAGATGACTGCAGGAAACATGCCTAGCCGGACTTGATTTTGACCATTGTGAAGTGCTGAAAATGAGGCAAATAAAGTAAAAGAAAGCAGCCTTCAAAGTTAAAGGGGAAAAGTTATTTTCAGCTGGACATTTCTTAAGAAAGAGTCATTAAATGGTGACCCCCCAAAAATATAAACAACCCTGAAAAAATATGAATACTAATAAGACTTAAATGCAGATAGAAGTAAAATATTCCTGTAGTCTGCATGTTGCCTTTTCTGTGTGCTTCATGAGATGAAAAAGTGATATTAATAAAAGAATGAGTTGAAGGGCTCTTGGGTGACTCATGGTGACAATTCAATGTGTCTTTCTGTATTACAACTTAAAATATGAGAGAAAAATGGTGATGGAGGATTTTACATAATAAGAAAGATAATCTAAGCTTGCTAGAGTATCTGAGGAAATTCTAGCATTAGGAAACAGAAGATCTTTAAGTGGTATTTTACTTTATAGCAAAGTGTTCTGGAGAATTTTTGTTCCCTGCAAACATTTCTGCCACTAATTCTTCCTCTCTTCCCATTTTTGACTTACATTTTGCTTGAGAGCAGAATGCTCCAAAACGTTCCATGTTCCATGGAATACATCACTTGCCTTTTCTGAAGACAAATACTTCTCATTTCTTTNTTTTTTTTTTTTTTTTTGCTTTCATTTCTGTGCTGTTTTGCTTGAACAGGAAAATTCTTGTGAAAAATATGGATTTTATCTGTCTTTTATAAAACTATATGTAAAAGCATCTGACTGAGAACAGGGAAATGCTGAGAGAGAAGAAAGCACAATTATAATATGAAACTAAGAAGTGAATTGTAGATTTGTGAAAGCCAGCTGCTCTTTGGATGGAGTCCTGTTCTAGTGAGGGGTTGGGCAGGGGCACTGATGCCACCCGGTTGTGTGGCAAAAGAAAGTGTAAGCCACGATGGACCGTGATAATGGACAAGTGGTGATAGCTCACTGGCCTCAGTTCCCTGATTGCCTCAGTATCTCCTCACAATAATACCATTTGTACTACTTGTGCTTCCTGACCTGTTATGGCCCTTATCCTACATTAAGTTATCAAGATCACTGCAGCGTATGTTTCTGTAATTTAAGATGTAATTTAAATGTACATTCTGCATATTTTGTCTAGGAAACCCCCAAATAGCCTGATTGTTTTACTGGGAGGGAAAATACAGGCTGAAACTTTGGCCATTTATGAAGCCTGAAATTAGGCCCTGAAAATTACTAATTGCATTTTAAAGTGTGGGTTGCTGGAAACAAATCAATAAACTTGCAAAACCAACATATTTTAATCCACTCATGCATAGATATGTATGCAAAATAAATCTTTTTCCTGTCAAACCAACAAAGGTGCACTATATTCACCTATTTATCTCTGCCTAGACTTTTAGCTCTACTGTAGGCAATTAATCATGTAGGTGAAATATAAAGTCAAATGTTTTGTAATACAAATCTGTATTGGATAGGGAAAATAATAGGAGGCATGAAAAGACTTTCACATGAAAAGAAGCCAGGGAGAAAAGTCAGGACTACTTTTTTTTTTTTAGAGGACAGGTTGGATATAGATGAAATAAGATAGGAGTTAGCCATATTTCATGTGATATTAGCTCTAGAAAAAGTGATTAATTAAACTACTTAGCATAGGTGATTAGTCTGTGGGACTTTCTGCTGCATGCTGAAGATGTAAAGAAACAGCCATGCATGTCTTCCTCTTTATTTGAATTTGGATGTTTGTAATGCAGACCTTTGCAACTGTGTCAGTCACTCTTTTAGAGGCATTTTTACTTTTAGGGCATGATTCTTTTAATCTGTTTCAGTTGTTGACTTTAGGAAAAGGTTAGTACATTACTATAATTACCCTTTTTCTCTGTTGAATATAGAAGTGTAAGTTGATTGTATCAGAGATTCTGGCCAGAAAAATCTCACTGATTACTGCAAATATTCTTGCTCATTGTACCAGTGAAGGGAAAAATCCCCACGAGCAGTCATGCTTGCTCTTCCACATATTTTAAAGGCATTTAGCACCTTACAGCTAACAGAAATTTCCCTGTGGTGATCAGTATGCTAGACCTTTGAGAGGCTGGGATGCACCTTTGCAGATAAGTGTTCCCAAACAATGTTCAATCTCAGGTGTTTTTTCAGGCTGATTTTGGCACTCTGGGCAGACTCGTATATTTTTTCTGCATTCTTTAACCTCTTAAGTTTTTTCTCATGAAAATTACTGAGATCCTTATCTCATGGAGGGCAATATGAAAACTTCTACATCTTAAAATCCCTGCTAAGAGTAGTACTGGCAATATTATTAACTGCAAATATCTGCTTCTTAGAGCATGATGGTGAACTGCTGAATCCAGGACCATGCTTGTAAATTATTACAGGTTTGTTAAATTCATATGTTCATGCAAGCAAAACCTTGTTACAGAAAGCATTAGCAATCTCAAATCAAAGTATTTTTTACTTTGTCTTCTATTAAGGAAATGAGTTTTGATCAGACTACTTGGACTTCTCTGGTTTGTTTAAATTCTGTAGTAAAATTAAGTCTTTCTGAAGTCTTGCTTGAGTATCCTAATACCTAATAGTAAACATGAAGTCATAATTACAAATTCTTCTACTTTTATGGTTTTATATTTCAAATATATCAAATAAACAATGTTTCTGTTTCAAAGTGATCATATAGGTAGGTATGATAATGTGTATACATACACTTAAGAATATTTCTTCTTCCCTTTCCATATGATTACTAACAGATTAGCACATTACTGTATTTGGGTTCATATTTCTTTTTCTATTTTAGTCTATTTCTATGTTTTAGACCTATTTCCAGTCTTTTATTTTGGATTTCTTCTCATTTGTTTGTATTTTTCTTATTTCACTCTCAACTTCTGCATTTCTTTTTCATTTTTCCTACACCAATAAATACTAACATGGGGAAGACAGTCAGCTCTGACCTCTTACGTCACCTTACAAACCCTCCAGGGATTTGCCATGCTGTCTCCATCTTTGACATCTACTTGCAAATCTTTTGTGAGTGGTCTTTAGTTATGTGCAAAATTCCTTTCATTTCCAGTAGGATTTTTGCTGTTCACTTTATGTATACACTATATGTGTGTAGATATATAGATAGGTATTTTTTTAGTCTACCTCTCCATTGCTTAGGCTTTCTGATTTCATGTTTACTTCATTTTTTTGCTCCATTACTCTCTTGCCCCATGCCTTGTTAGCTTCTATCTGTCTTTTTTCCCTTTGAGCTTCTTCCTCACACTTATATACATGTATGCATAATACCTTCTGTTCGTGGAAAACATACCCTTTGCAATTTCCCTTGCTGATTATTCTGTTTCTGCTACTTGTTCTGGTAATGACAAACCATGATATTAGCTACATCAACCTCTGCCTCCTGTCTGTGCCATGCCTTTAAGACTCCTAATTATTTAACAAAGTGATGACCTTTATCTTTGGCTGCAAACATTCTCTGTAAATAAGCAGCCTTTCCACCCCATCTGCAAACTGCAGTGTTATGCCTAAACTCTGTACCTTCCCCCACTTGAACTTTTGGGGACCACTGACTTGCTCCTGTGCTGGAGCCTGGAAACAGGTATCTGACAGAAGGCTCTCTCTAGGGTTCTGGGAGCAATGGCTAATTCAAAGCAGAATAATAAAAAACCCCATTTATTCACTCAGAGGTATTACATCCCAGGGAAACAATGCCTAGTCTATTCACATGAGTCCCTTTCATTCTTTCAGATGTTGGATGTGTCTTGCTCTCCCAAATGTACCCCTCAGGGCCTTAGACTGCTCTTTGTGAATGGTACTTTGAGGACTGAATCACCATCTTCTCAGAAAATGTTTAACTGTTTAAAATTTTTTCAATCTAAAGCTCTAAGATTTAGAAAATAATCCTTGGCTTTCTGAGCAGTAACTACTATTTTAGCCTGCATTGTCTTGACTCACTTAATTTCTTATCTTTGGCTACTGTTGTGTTTCCTCATTTCCTTTTTCCATAGCCTCAGGCAGATTGAGATACCCAAGTCCTAAAAATGTAGATCCCTCTTGACTGTATAGGAAAGAGCTTTACTGCCTAGTTCTTGGCAACAGTAGCTCTCAGTAAATGTGGTAAGATGGCTGAGTATGTTTTTCATAGCAAGAGCAAAGCCTCTCAGAGTGCTCTAAATAGAAACTGAGTTACAGAATAATTAGGAAATGGCTATTATAACTCAGATTGTGTGTGTATCTGGTAAGGAAGGATTACAGAGAGTGGGGAGTGCTATAATTTCTTTGGTGTGCATGTTCTTATAAATGCAAAGTGTTTTCAGAAATGCCACTTGATGCTGAATTCTGGCTGGCAAGTGATAAATGCTCAGTGTATTTTTCCTGCTGCTAATGCTTTTTTTTTTGTTCCCTACCAGCTGGAACTTAACCTTATGCAACAAACAAAACTTTAGCATGTTCTTAAGGGCTTTTTTTTTTACTTAGGTTTAACCCATAGTGTGTGCTTTGTTGCAGGGATAAGAATATTATATTTCATGTTTTTGAGTTGTTGTAGAAATTCTAGAGGGGCAAAAGAGTATTTTTTATAGATTTTTATTTATTAATTAAAATTCTGCATAATTTTTGATGTACGTGTTTCTGAGATAAACCAAGAAGCAATTTCTGCTAGTGGGAAGAGTTCTGTAAATCTTAAAAAGTATTGAGTCTGCAGTAAAAGCAGCATTTATTCTGTATCTAACTTAATCTGTAGGAATATGATTCCTGCACATGGAACCTTATACCTAAATCTGTTTCTCTGTTTTCAAAAACTGGGCCTCTTTTGGTATTATGACATCTGTATCAATACCAAGTTTTATTTTATTTTCCTGTCTGAACTTTTAGAAAAAGCATCCCAGTTGTATGCTTTTAGTCAGATTGCCATACCTGTAGCATATTTACCTTTACTTCTCTTGAATTCTGTAGAATCAAAGCACATATTTGTGCTTTGGGTCCTTAACAGACACTGTTACCATTTTGAATCCCCCAACCAGGACAGATTCACTGGGTTAAATGAAGTAGATACTGAAAGTTTACACCTGATAGCTGACATATCTACTGAATATTTATGTAGCAAAAGGTTTTTCTGTGAAGCATTTTTTAATAAATGCAAGCAAATGCTTCAACAGTTTGAGAAAGATATACAGAATATTTAGAGATTGTCAGAGCTAGAATACTATGACTGTCCCATCTGTAAGTATAATGATTCATAAAGGACTTAAGAGAAAATACTAATGCATTTTGTGACAAGAATAGCAATTTCTAGTAATGAGAGTTTAATAAAAGTAAAGAGACTATCAAAATGTACCCTCTTACTACTCTAAACCCAGGAGTTTTACAGAAAGATATAGACACAAATTACAGATAAAAATATTTATTCCATCGACAGCAAAAAATTACTCATTATGTGACTTATAGAATGCTCAGCTCCCCAAATTGGTTTATGCTGTGCCTGATACCACTGCATGCTAACCAGCAGAAATTGCTAGCTTCCAATTTATTATTCTTAGTGCCTGGTTTTCCTCCATACAAAATATTTAAAGAACAAAGGGCTTGTCTTGCAGATGGCTCACAATAGCCAGGAAAAAAGTGATATTCTTCTTGTACTCATTTTTCTGAATAGCTGAAGTCAGCTTGCAGTCATTTCTGTCATATAACAAAGGTTTCTCAGACCATGTTAATTAATTCTTAAGATTGTGTTAAATATTTCAAGGCGCTCTGTCATATGCAGTAGTAGCCACTCCCACACAGCACTACTGGAAATGATAAATTCATTTCTGTTACCCTTTCCATTACAACATTGTCTGAGAATTTTGATAGCCTTAGCTGCAAAGATTTCTGAATAGCTGTTGATAAACACATTGATAGACAATACAGAAGGATAAAATGGAAATCTAAAAAATGGAAAGATGAGGACTTCTTTCGTCTGGATTTTTTGCTGAAATTTGAATAGCAATAAATGTTTTGCTGACTTCTGTCCCTAAGCAAACAAACTTTTATCCCAGTATGGAAGGTTTGTATTAAGCATGTGGAATAGGGACAGAGAGGTTGGTTCTTGCATATTTGTTGCAGAATCGCTGACGTTCTGGGACTGTCGTGTAGAATTGTGCAGCAACTAATCTCCTGATACAACTTCAGTAAGAGATGATACAGCAAAGGGAATGGAGTCCAAGATTATCACCATGGTGAGCCAGGGAACTGAGACAGATGAGTGCAGTCAGCATCCAGTTAGCCTCTGCTCAGTCACCAGGCTGGAGTCACTAGGGTTTTATCAAGACTGTAAAAAGTGGAGCCAGAAACTCTTGTGAAGGCAGGAGTGCATACCTCTCTCCCCATCTCTTTTTCCCCCAAAACAGCTTGGATACTTTTGTTTGTTTGTTAAACAGCATGAAAGAGGCGATTCAAAGAATGAGTAAAATGCCTTTTTACATGCAGTACAGTAGTGGCTGGAGCAGTTCCTTTGCCAGAGGGGATTTCTACTCCTTTCTTCCTGGTGAGCTTTCTAAAGGCCGGGGTTGTATTTTACACTAGGCAGCACTGGCTGTTTTATGGAGACGGACCTTGAGCCAGTGAGAGGAGGCAGGGTTCCCAACCTTTCCTCTCCCCTCCAGCTACTCTCCATTGCAGGTTATATGACGTGCAAGCATGGACTGCCTGCCCTGGCTGGAGGAAAGCATCAGCTTCCTATAAACAACCTGCAGGCAGTCATTTGAGCACTGTGGAGAGAGGAGGCTGACCCCTCTCAGGCTGCGGAGGACAGTGAAGGGCCAAGTCCCAAAACAGTAAATTTTGGAAAGAAGGAAGGGAATTTGCTATTGGCATGCACCTTTTACAAGAAAGTGGTCACCAGCAATACAATTTGCATGGTGTGGAGGTCCTCTGGAGCCAGAGATGGTAGAAAGCCCAGGTTTGCGGACGTGAGAGGTGCTGTTGCGTAGGGAAGCGATAAGCATGCAGTCACGTCTGACTGGGGGACACCTGGCCTGGTCCGTAACTGCAACTCTCTGTGCCTTTTGGACATCAAAGCAGTTCCTGAATTTAATTTCTTTATGGCCAGGCAGCAACTGATTGGAGGGTAGAAATGGGGATAATGTTGGGGATCACACTCCTGCTCTTCAGCACTTTGTCTGGCCCACTTGCAGATGTAGTGCTGTGATTCTGCGTGGTGCCTCACAAAGGGCTGTGCTGGACCTTGGCCAAAATGGCTCTTCCTTGGGTAGCTTTTATTTTTTCAGGGTAAAAGCTAGTTGAGGGTTTAGTTTCTTTCAACTGTAAAATAATGTAAGTGGTTACTGTGTGAGAGTTAGTTATACATTCCAGTGTATCCTGTTCTACTTAGTGACAGAGCATACTGCTGTTTTCTTTCACCAATACTTTTACTGAAGTAGGGCACTCCAAAAGTGTGAAACAGTGCTTGCGAGCTTTTGAGTTCAATTGCTAGCATCCAATCTGTATTCCAAAAACTTCTTTTTTCTATTTCTGTTGACTGCTGTTTCTCAGTTTAAGTCATATAATGTTTCACTGAGACTTTAAAAAATAAGTTGAATGTGGTGGATGCACTGAGGCAATAAGCAAAACATTTCTTAATGCACCTCATACTACTATAGCGGCTTTCCAGGAGGTCTATCTTGAATCTCTTGCATGTGAACTTCCTCCACTGAGTCTGAGAGACCTTAGGGGACATTCAGAAAATCTGTGATAGGCTGATGAAAATTTTAAAATTAAAACACCAAACCATTCAAAGAATCATTCAACTTTAATTTAAACAAAGTTATATTAGGTTATTTGTATGACACATACTTTATATTTGTGTCTTAGTTTGCTCCATCTTATACTGGACTATATATAGAATTGAGCATGACTTGCTCTAGTCCATGTCTTCTACTGTATGGGTTTTCTGCAAAATCAAGGCTTCTGACTACAAATGCTAAACACAGACTTTTACTATGAATTATTATTCTTCCACAGCTTTTATTATCAAAATAGTTATTCTTCAGCTAGGTGCCAAGAAAAGCAAACTATTTACCATTTCATCTTTTGGTAATCTACATGACTTGTTTTACAGGATGTCTGCCATCACAGCTATCTCAAACCTCTTGCAGCTCTTTGCCAGCAGTGGAAAATATTATGCAATTAAAAAAAAGTTAAGACAAAGAGAGTTGATAATTTAAATGTTTAGAACTGGAAAGTAGTCCAGATTGTGGCATGAGTCTAAATAGCCTGATTGCTCTATAGCAAATACAGAAATAAAAAACAACTCCCCTCCCCCACCAACCCACCCACCGATAAACAAATCCTGCAACAAATCAAAAAAATAGTCCTCCTGTCCTCAGAGGATGGAATTTAAAGTTACTGAGCTAGCTTTACATCCTGCTGTGCTCCCATCTAAGCTGTAGAGGGGAGCACTTTTAAGGACAAATGAAGCAGGTAGACCCAGTCCAGTACTACTTAGGCAAAGGTGACTAACTAGAATGTAACATGAGTAAGAAAGTGCTTCATCCCCTTGATTCATCAGTTGTGAGGCTGCAGCTGGAGTACTGTGTCCAGTCTTGGAGTCCCAGTGCAAGGAAGATGTTAATGTAGTGGAGCGAGGCTACCAGATGGCACTAAAATGAATGGAGTGTATAATGTACAAGGGGAAACAAGGAGAGATGGGTTTGTTCAGTCATAAGAAAACTAAACAGGGATCTTACTGCTGTTGTCAGGTACCTAATGGAAAGCTATAGAGAAGATGGCGCTGGACCCTGGAGGTGCACCGTTAACAGAAAGAAGAGTACACAAGGTGCAACAACAGAAAATCCTATTAGCTCTTAAATATTTTTTCACCATGACAGCGATCAAATGCAGGAACATGTTTCCCAGAGAGGCTCCACATGGAATCTCCCTCCTTGGAGACACTTAAAACTCAAATAGACAAGTCTGAAGATGAAGAAACTGATCTATCTGGAACTGATAGGTATTAAGGATTGGAGCAGATGCTCTCCAGAGGCCCCTTCTGGGACCTATCTGTGATTCTATGAACAGAGTTATTACAGTCATTGTCCAAGAAAAAGAAGCAATAGCTGCTTTCACAGGATAACATTTGCGAATGTTTCTGAATAGTGCTAAGTAGAAGTAACCTAACACAAGTATGGAAAAATCATCACAAGTGCTGAACCCTGGGACCCTTCTCTGAAAGCAGCTGGATTTGCACCTTTCAGAGGTTCTAGTGTTCTTTCTTTACATATTCGAACATGTATTTGGTCATATAAGCTTAGTGAGACAATCAACAATTCTGAAGTTGCAAGTGAATGCCCCAGCTTATGAGTCAGGTTAGTTTTTGCAGTGCAGATTTTTCTTTTAGGGGAATCGGAACTACCTCAGAAGTTATGGTTGCAAATGATTGCACTGATTATTGATTAAGTGGGGAACTGCATAGTTGCTTCACCACAGAACATGATTAATTTGATGTTAGTGGTTGAATACTGCTACAGGAGCATAAAAAAGGATGCATTAAATATATCGGTTATAACTTCTGTGTTGATTAACATTGGGAATTTTTTGTGGCACTGAAGCTATACACACACACACACATAATTGTGAATAAAGTAATTTGTTTTAATTCCATTGTACATATATATACTTATAAGGAGGCTTTTAAAAATTAAAACATAAAAAGAAAGCATACAAGAAGTAGAAGCAGGGATAGGTGACCTGGGAGGAATATGGAGACACTGTCCAAGCATGCACGGGGACAGGGTTAGGAAAGCCAAAGCCCACCTGGAGTTAAATCTGGCAAAGGATGGGAAGGGCAACAAGAAAGGTTTCTATGGGTTTATCAGCAACAGAACGAATATCAGGGAAAATGTGGGCCTGCTGCTGAATGTAGCTGGGGGTGTGGTGACAAAGGATATGGAAAGGGCTGAGGTACTCAATGTCGTCTTTGTCTTTGGGAACCCCATGTTTCTAAGATCAATGGGGAAGTCTGGAGCAAGAAAGACTTACCCTCAGTGGAGTGGGATCAGATTAGAGAACATCTAAACAGATTGAGTGTATGTAAGTCTGACGGACTCACCAGTGCTGAGGGAGCTGGCCAGTGTCATCAAGAGGCCAGTCTTGATTATATCTGAAAGGTTGCGGTTACCAGAAGAGGTTTCTGAGGGCTGGAAGAGAGCAAATGTCAGCCTTCTATGATGGGATGACTGGTTTGGTGGATGAAGGAAGGGAGTGTAGTGGATATTTTTTGTTTTTACCTTAGTGAGGCTTTCCAGTACATTACATCCTCATAGACAAGCTGACGAAGTATGGACTAGATAAGTGGACACTGAAGTGGATTGAAAAGTGGCTGAACTGCAGGGTTCAAGGCGTTGTGATCAGTGGCATGAAGTTTAGCTGAAGACTAGTCACTTGCTGTGTACCTCAGGGTTGATACCAGGTTCTGTACTCTTTAATATCTTCATGAATGACTTGGCTGATGGGTCAGAGTGCACCCTCAATAGGTGATATGTGTGTCACGTGGAGGTGATACAAAACTGGCAGGAGTGGTTGAGAGACCAGATGGATGTGCTCTTATTCAGATGGATCTCAACAGGCTGGAAAAATGGGCCAACAGGGATCTCACAAAGTTCAACAGAAGGAGGTGCCAAGTCCTGCACCTGGGGAGGAATAACCCCAGGCACCAATACATGTTGAGGACCAAATGGATGGGAAGCATCTGTG
This sequence comes from Pandion haliaetus, assembly GCA_013401275.1. NCBI lineage: Eukaryota > Metazoa > Chordata > Aves > Accipitriformes > Pandionidae > Pandion > Pandion haliaetus. The sequence continues at coordinate 11,531 of VYZV01032397.1, read as the reverse complement.
CAGAACAGGACCTGGGGGTCCTGGTCAACAAATTGAATGTGAACCGGCAACATGTTCCAGTGGCAAAGGTGGCTAACAGCCTCCTGGACTGCGCTAGGAAGAGCATTGCCAGCAGGTTGAGGGAGATGACCCTTCCTTTCTGTGGTAACGAACAAAGAAGAAAATAATGCCATGAAAAAAATTATTTCTTACACAGAGGTCTAATTGCACACTTAAGAGGCAGCTTCCACAGTGTAGACTTTTGTAAATTAATTTATGAAATGCTAATGGCAGGTCTTGTTCTGTTTTGGGAGGATCTGGGTTTAGGTAATTTAGAAATGCTGAGCCTTTAGGCACCTGGCTGCTGATGTCCAGACCCTGGAGTGAAGGTACAGCGCTCAGGCTCCTAAGATAATGTTTTGGGATGTACGATAAAGTCGTCCTAGAAATCAGTACTCTTAGTAAGAGGGCCACTTAGATTTGGATAACGGGGAAATACAGAAGAACTTTGTTTCAGCCTCCTCAGTTTATCTTATAAGATGTCATAAAAGAATTGAATAAACTAAAACACAAACATGAAAAATTTTTCAAGACAAAAAATACGTTGTCAAATTCTTTAACTTTTATTCTTTTTTATCACCCTTGAAGTGATTTTGAAGTCCTCTATGGAATGAATAATAATTTAAGTCATGCATTGCCCCTCATTCTTGGCCTCTTAATCTTAAATGTGCGTTACCTTTCAAAAAAAGTCTCATTTTATGCTAGACTTGCTCAGATTACAACTCTAATTGTGATACCTCTAAACCTGTGATAATTCAGTTCACACTGTATGCATGCTGATATATCCTTACAGCCTTAGACATTGTTACACATACCAAATATATTATTAAACTTGGCCCTTTTAAACTCTATATTTAGTTATGAGTCACCAATTAAATATTTCTGTTGCATGATGGTAATAATGCTCCCATCAAATAAAGGGACTGAACTGTCACATGTAAAACACATGGATTAACAATGTTTTTCTGTATGTACTTTGATTATAATATCACTCTTGGCAGTCAACAAGTCTGAATTTGGTGGCATTTTCTTTGATGATACAAAGAACAAGGATAATTATGCGTGTGGTTTTCTAGTGTCTCAACTGTTGCAGAATTAAATGATTGGAAACTTAGCTGGAAGGAAGATTATTGTGTTTATTCATACTTACTACGCATTGTGTAGTTACGAAAATATATGATATAAATATTTAGAAAACTGCTGTCTTGCTTTATACCTGGCCCTTTAGAGTGGCAGAAATCTCCCTTAATCAGGTGCTTTGCTTGTCATATGAGTCCCTTGTTTCTTGCCTTCTGCTTGTTCTCTATCAGCTTCAAGAATGCTGTAAGTTTCCCCAATGTATTTCAGTCTGCAAAGAAATAATTAAAGTGCAAACATTATGAATTACATATATTTTCCCTGATTTTGTATATATGTATTCAGAATATCATAGCTGCACACACATTTGCTTCAGCAGCAGTTATAGCGGATAGCCCAGTGAGTGCTTTGGGAATTAGTGGAGTTCAGGAATTTCTTTAACTGAAAATCTCCCAACACCACATGATTCACAGTAAAGATTTCTTATAGGAACTGCTGAAAACTTCTCTTTTTAACTCTGGTTTTCTTTTATCTTTGGATAGTGATGCTGGGAATCACTAGATGACTTTGCTAGAGATAGTCTAACAATATTGGCTACGATAAGTTACACCTCAGTAGACCTTAGAGTATGTGATAGAAGACAGATTTTTTGTTCTGCCTCTGAGCTTATTTTAGTATACAGTCTAAAATAACTTACAGCTCTAGATATCTTTGGCAATATATTTTAGCATATAAAATTACAAATAGACAGCTCCCACGTCTCTAGTCTGTGTACTGTCATTACAACAGAAGAAATCTTAGTCATTTAAACCATCTTGCTGTTATCCCAGAATTTTATTTATGAGAATGAAGTGAAACTATGAGATTAAGTAATAAAAGGAAAATAGCACCCATCATAGTGTCCCCAGGTGGAAACTCTTCCAGGAACTGAAAGTTACTTGTGCAGAGATTCCATTATTTTGGAATGTCAGATTCAGGTCTTTTTGGACAGCATCAGTCTAAAAATGATTACGTTATGTTTATTTATGAGCATGACTGAACTTCCTAGCATTTATTTCAGTGTATTTCTTTTTGCAGTTGTCACTCTGTCATGAAGATTTTTGATTCAGAAACATAAATCATGCAAATGGTAACTCCAGAGGTCAGCCTTAATCCGTAGTGAATATGACTTTCTAAAATGCATTTAAAGATTCCTGATAAAAATGTTTGTCTTTTGTGAATTGTGAGAATGTGATCCTACTATAAACAAAAGATTAAACTAATGGATTTCAAAACCTAAAGATAAGGCACTATTTGAAGTGTGACACCAAATTGCAGCTGGGGCTTTGCTATTGTTAGTAGGAAAAAATGTCACAGGATTCAAAACTGTGCAATTTAGAGTCAAATATTGTTGTCTGTCCTCATAGAACATGGATGTTGGAACAGAAAATTCTCAAGAGATTATAGTGATTGAAGGGTATCACTTTTCATGCCCTACAAGTGCTGGAACATTCATTGTGTATAACCCAAAGTCATACCCAATGCAAAGTTGCTCTCATATACTTAAATTATTTGGTAGTCATGTAACTGCATGGTGATTTTCAATACTCATTGTTTGCAGATTTTTTTGGGTCCTAGCTAAAACAATGGGACCTTCCAAATGAACGTCTGTTAGTGACGTTTATTACAAATATTAATAACTTGGGAGAGAAAAAACAATATCAATATGCAAAATTGCTCAGATTTGTGCATGAAATACAGTTTAGTATTTGGTGACAGACCAGAAGCATGGTTTTTTAAAACCATCATGTGTGTCAGTAAAGTATTTTGCAGCAGGAAGAACTGCTGTGCCCACATCCTGAGCCATCAGAGCCCTGTGACGATGAGAGCAAGTAGCACGAAACTGAGCACAACCAATATGCCAGGGTGTTGTGGTTTAACCTGGCAGGCAGTTTAACACCACACAGCTGCTCGCTCGCTCCCCACCCAGGCGGAGAGAGAATCGGAAGAGTAAAAGTGAGAAAACTCATGGGTTGAGACAAAGACAGTTTAATAGGTAAAGCAAAAACCATGCACACAAGCAAAGCAAAACAAGGAATTCATTCACCACTTCCCATCGGCAGGCAGGTGTTCAGCCATCTCCAGGAAAGCAGGGCTCCATCACGCATAAGGGTTGCTTGGGAAGACAAATGCCATCACTCTGAATGTCACCCTTTCCTTCTTCTTCCCCCAGCTTTATATGCTGAGCGTGATGTCATATGGTCTGGAATATCCCTTTGGTCAGTTGGGGTCAGCTGTCCCAGCTGTGTCCCCTCCCAACTTCTTGTGCACCCCCAGCCTACCCGCTGGTGGGGTGGGGTGAGAAGCAGAAAAGGCCTTGGCTCTGTGTAAGCACCGTTCAGCAGTAAAGAAAACATCCCTGTGTTATCAATGCTGTTTTCAGCACAAATCTGAAACATAGCCCCATAGTAGCTACGGTGATGAAAATTAACTCTATCCCAGCCAAAACCAGGACAGAGGGCAAAGGAGATGTCTGCTGCAGGGTGGTGCAGGAGATGAGGTTTTTCTCTTTACCAAGGAGCTCAGTGCGGTTAAGTTGTTATTCTGAAAGGCTGGAAGAGAAGCTTTGAATGTCTTCAGGCTGAGCTTGAGTTTCTGTGAAGATCACTGTAGCTTCTGTGTTTTGTGCTGAACACACTCTGCCCAGCGTGATTAAAGACTCTCCTCCTCAGACTGGACTTCTCAGGAGATACAGGCTGGGCAACTGCTGACTGTGAATAGTGTTGTTTAGTCCTCAGCCCGAGATGGGAACTAAGTTGTTTGGCTTTCCTTGGTGGCAGCAGTTGCGGACTGGCTCTGAAGTACCATTCGGATAGCAAAACAGTGAGTGGCTACAAGCTTGGCTGCAGTTTAGGTCTGGAATGTTTTCTGGGCCCTGGTGTAGGTGCCTTATTATTTGTGAGCTTCAAATGCTACAGTCAGATGCGTTATTGGAAATCATAACCCAAGGACAGATCAATAACTGCGATGTGAGGCAGCTGGAAGCTAGCTTCAGTGTTGGTGAAATTGTTTTTTTTTTAAATGCCACTTTGCTATAGTATATGTACCGGGGTAAGCACTGAAAAAATTTACTCTGTTACCTACCAGTCAGAAGTTCTGAAGTCAAAATAAAGTCCTCTGTCTTTTGCTTTGATGCCTTGAGAATTGTAGTATTACACTTTAAAATGTTAAATATCTCTTGCTGTGGTGGGTTGAACCCAGCCAGCAGCTAAGCCCCCACCCAGTCACCTGCTTACTGCCCCCCAGCATGGGATGGGGGAGAGAGTTGCAAGGGCACAAGTAAGAAATACTCATGGGTCAAGACTAAGACAGTTCAACAAGTGAAGAAAAAAAAACCCTGCAAGTGATGCAAAGACACTCTCCATCTCCCACCAGTAGACCGATTTATCACCTGTTATATGAGGGAAACATCCACCTGAAAAAACCCTCCAGGTGATACCCTCACTGCTCCTGGGTCCTGACAGAACTGAGCCAAGGGTTGAGTAGCAAGCTTCTTGGTCCTTGCAAGATGGAAGTGATTCTGGACTTTCCCACCAGCAAAACTGTAAGCATTGGTGGAAATTTCATGCTGAAATAGAAAATGCCTATGGCGACGTGATGCTTTGGTGTTGGGAAGCAACTGAGATAGTGTAGGACTGCACTTTTGGTTTCAAGAGTGAGTTCAGTGAGATTTAGACTCCCAAATGTTTTTCTTGCTTTGTCCCTGAGTCCCTAACCCCATTATATACTATGTCTATCTGTGAAAAATGCAACTATTTAATGAAGAGCTGTTATGCTGTAAGAAGGGAATTGAAAATCCTAAATTATTCACTGAAGAATTTTAGAGCCTTACTAATTCTGAGGTTAAAATCCATTTCTGATCAGGCATGTTATTAAGTGTCTATTGTGGAACACTGATAAGCTACAAAAGATTACCTTTTAAATTACTGCATTTTAACCTATGAATACAGTTAATACTTGGGGACTTCTTCACTTTCTGTGAGAATGAAAAAGCCTGCCAGTGAAATGATTGGTATTACGAACTAAACTATGCAGAATTAACGCTTTCCATTTAATGAGGATACACATAGAAAAAGAGTGTTTAAGTCAGTTCTTGCAGCACGGTTCAGGCTGAAACAATGCTGTTGTACTCCTGGAAGCTTTTCTGTTTCTTCTTTTTCTGTGAAAAGGCTGATGACCAGGGCTTGCATTTTTGGCCATTTCTCACACAAGCTCAGATCTTGCAGGATCACTTCCCTGCTCCTAATGAAGTCAGCAGAGTAGCAGTTAGCCTCCTTTACACTGCACAAAATAGGTGTTAAGGCTGCATAAATTGTCAGCTGCTTCCTGAGGAAACACAGTTTCTTCCAAGCTCAGATCCAATCTCAGATTTTTTTTTTTTTAATCCTGATTTCAAAAAAAGGTATAGGAACTGTAAAACTGTTCATCCTTCATATGGAAATTAAGCTTGATTCTTATTTGAGACTGCTGTAAGCACATGTAAGAAAAAGTTGTATTGTGCTATCTACACAAAAGGGGCCTGAATTTTGAAGTTTGGCATTTTAATTATAAAGATGAATGAATAGAAGTATTTTTCTAGTTCATGGGAATTCTTTTTAATTTTCTTTTTAAATGAAATCTTGGTTTCAATCCAAACTCATCCATAGGTCATTTCTACCTACCCACTCACATAAACTGAAAACTCTGACAGTCTCACCAGGGGAATGAGAGCATTTACTGTTTCAAAAATAAAATGTCCCACAATCCCACAGTTGCTTATCTAAATTTCAACAAATTAAAACAAAACAAATAACTTAAACTGATTTAGTTGCCTGTGAATCTCTAGTTTGGAAACTCTAATGGCTGGGGTGTGGTGCAGAGTGTGACTGGACCCAGTGGAGACGAGATTCAGAAATCGCCTGAGATCCTACCTTGGGAAGTGCAACAGAAAATTCACCTGTAACGGCTGAAAAGAAGTACATCTAGTTCAATGAAACAGCATTTTCTGGTGAATTTTTTTTTTTTTAAATTTGTAGTTTCATCATAGGTTGTTTTTTTTTTTAACCTAAATGTATCACATGCGTATACTTAATAATGACCTTACAGAATTGTGCAAGAATTCTTAAAACAAAACAACACTCACCCACCCTTCACCCCCAAATAAAGGAAGAAAACATAGGCTAATGCTAAAAGATGTTTGGGTTGTTTGTATTTCCTGCATGACTACATAGTAAAAAAGTTATTTCAATGACCTTTACTAAAATATGTAGGCAGACAAGGTGTATCTATGTTCACCTTTGTTGCGGGTTCACCCCAGCCAGCAGCTAAACACCCACAGAGCCATTTGTTCCCCCCTACTCCACCTCCCCAGCAGGACAGTAGAAAGAATAGGAATGGCAAAAGTGAAAAAACCTGTGGGCTGAGATAAAGGCAGTTTAATAAAGTAAAGGAAAAGGCAGAAAAACCCCAAGTGACGCAAAGGCAATCACTCACTACCTCCATAAATTGAGCAGTGCCCTGCCAGTCTCTGAGGAACAGCCACCTTAGAAACTGCCCCTCCTACCCCCTGCTTCTTCCTCTACACCAGTTTTTATTGTTGAGCATGATGTTACACGGTATGGAATATCCCTTTGGCCAAATCAGGTGAGCTGTCCTGGCTGTGCCCCCTTCCAACTTCTTGCCCATCTCAGTCTACTTGCTTGTGAAAATTTTCACATATGTAAAGCTGATCCTTTGGAGTTGTTATTACATTTATTTTACTCCCTTTCTGAGGCTAAATGCGATTTAATGAAAATATGCTGGGTTTTTGGCTTTCAAACATGAAAAGCAGAAATGTGGCAATATACTCTGACAGGGTGGATTGATCTCTGCTTGCACTAGGGCATCTCTGCAATTTAATCTTGTGTCTTTGTCAGTTGTACCTTTTCTTTCTAACTGTTCTCAGAAAAAAAAAATGACCTTTTATATCTTTCAACATCTTTGTTTACAGATTTTGAATGATAGGTTCTGAAGAAAGTTGTTTTTCTGAAAATCTTTGATGATTCTTGACACATCAACAAAAACATTCAATCTGTTGCCTAAAATTTCTATTCTTGTGACTATTCAGGAAAAATGTTCTTATTTTTTTATATATTTTAAGTCTGTTTATGCACATTGCTACATTATGCATACTTATTATTGTACAACTTCAGTGATAACTCTTTCTTTCCAATGTTAAGACCTTATTTCCATTTACCGTATAAATGCTCAGATAGCAGAGCACCACACTAGATCTCCATGCTCTGAGAGCATAGACAGAGCAAGTCATGGGTGCTGATGGTACAGTTCTGTAGCAGTTCTAAGTACAGAAAGGAAGAGAAATGAATCCCAATACTCAATGTATTATAGCCATTGTAAAATAACTTCTGTCAGGTCACTGAACATACAGTTAGTATCTCTGAAATTCAGATTAAGAAATATATTCCTGCAACAACTTCTCCCAAAATACTGCTGGTTTTTAGAAACAAGCTGCCAAGGTATTAATCCCTCCATCTGTACTTCATTTGGCAGTTTATAACAGAAGCTTCAGCCAATGCTTACTCTGCATCTTTTCCATGTAATTTGAAATGATTAGCAGTCACACTGGAATTTTTAATTGTGGATGGTGTTTATGTGTTTGTGTGTTTTGATGGCTAGTAGAAGGTTGGTTTTCTGAGGTGAGCTGGCTGTACTCCAGTAGTGACAGTTGCGTACGGCATGTGTTGCGAAGAGCACTGGGAGGCGAGTTCTCTTCAGCAGTATGATGTTTCGTGGATTATACCCCATCATACTGTGCCAATGGAGTTTAGTTTTTAGGCTACAATTCTTGGTATGATGTGTTGTTCTAAACAAGATACTGGCCTTTATTAGGGAATTACAGAATTAAAATATGAATCTGCATTAGCTATTCTATTTATGGGCTGAATTTAAGAAACATTTTGATGGTTTTGAGGTATGATAGAGACCCGGGACTATGCAAAGGGCATAGCTAAATTCACTTTACACTGAAGATGAAGTGATAGACTGGATGCTGCTGTTACTCTGTTGTGGAGTAGCATCAGTCCTGAGCTGC
>VYZV01032396.1:1721-14441 GCA_013401275.1 Pandion haliaetus | reverse complement strand
TTTTTTTTTTTTTTTACAAAGTGGTAGGTAATAGGTTAGCCTCTGATTCTCATTCAGTTGTTGAAAGACAAAGTTGTTCATCCAGAATTGACAGAAATGTGTACACGAGAAGCGTAATTCTAATATATCACACTTCATGACAAAGTTTAGTTTGATTTTGTTGAATAGCATGATTAAAACGTGCAGTGCAAAGACTGTGTAAGTACAATGCTTTCTCTACAGCCCTCTCAGTTCTTTTTTTGTCTTACGTAAATTACAGAAAGCAAGCAAATATGTGTTCCTATACAGGTGGCTGTACTAAAATTTGAAGTGAGCATGAGATAATCTTACGTTTGCGTTTCAGAACTCAGAACACAACTGAAGCTCATCTAATATGTGCAAGAATGTAACATTTAATACATATTAGTTTCCTCTCAGTTTCCTAAATATTGATACTTTTTAATTTTGAAGACCAGCAACCAGAAAAAACAAGTCACCTGTCAGTAGTCACATGATATGATGTATATGGGAGCAAAGTAGGGAGAGGGACTGCAGCTGTCTTTCCTTTCCTCACTGGGAATTGCCTGTGGAGACACCTGGTAACAAGGAGGTAGTCAGAGACAAATATTAATACTTGCTGTCTGTATATGCAGTCATCTGATACTCAAGTTGCAATGCTTAGCTTATGAATCTCTTATGTATATGCCCTGCAGTTAACTGTATTAAAAAGTCTATCTTAATCTGGTTGTCAAGACTCTTGTTGGTTCAGTGTGGTTTTAACATATTATGTGGCAGAGTGGTTTTAGGTGAAGATAATGGAGAACTAGGAATAGACTTAACATTTAGAAACTGAATTTTCTGAAGTTTGTTTCCTATTAAAAATATACAGAATACGAGCTAGATAGAGTGCTTTGAAACAAAACTGAGCCTTCCTAGGCCTCGAGAAACTCTGCACTCTCTAGCTGCTGGAATGCCAACTTAATACTGCCAATTTCTGATAGTTCTGTTTCTTCAGGTTGTTTCATGCAGTTTGATCACAAAATTAATGATGCTTATTCTGGTACAAGTTAAGACTTGGAATCAGAATCATTTAGGTTGGAAAAGACCTTCAAGATCATAGAGTCCAACTGTTAAAACATTCCTGGCAGCGGTGGGATTCGAACCCACGCCCCCGAAGAGACTGGAGCCTTAATCCAGCGCCTTAGACCGCTCGGCCACACTACCCTGGTGGACTGACATACCACACATTTAATATTCGTAATCTTAAAAACTTCATTAGCTCTGCAGTTTGGGTTTTCTGTTTTCTGCTGAGTACAAATTTGGAAGTGGATCATTCCTCACTTGCCAGCTGTTGGCTGCCAGTTTTTGTCTGGTTTTTAAAATGCTTCCAGAACTTAGGCTTTGAGGTTGGGTCTTGGCCTGGTGTGCTAATGCAGACTCTCAGAAATATGTTGAATGGTTGTTCTCAACAGAGCAGCAGCTGTCATCATTTACAATTTTAGTGTTTAGGGAAAAATCAGCTGATGCTGACATTAGATCACAAGCTTCTCTTGATTAAAAAATAATGCTTATAAAAAAAGATAGTGTCCTGTGTATGAACTGCATTTCCCTTTTCTATCTCCATTTCTTTCTCACCTCCTACATCTTCACTCTCGCTCATGTTCAGCTTGCTCTTTCGGCTGCTGGGGATTCCTTTCTAGAGGCTGAAATAAGTTACATATTTAACACGTAAAACACGTTGAGAGAAACCCATCACCTAACAATATGGACTTCTGGGAAGCACGTTGCAGTAATTTTGTTTGAAAAATCCTGTCTAATGGAAAGCTTTTTCAATAAATAGATCCTCCTCACAGCTTCCATGTCTGATAAGGTTGTAAGATAAGTGGAGTTTGACCTGTAAAATGATATAAAAGTTTGTGGAATACTTAAATCTTCTAAAAGGTCTGTTGAAAAACATGGGACTAGCCAGTCAGATTTTGGAAATATAAACTCAGAGAAATGTAGTAGTTGCTATTAGACTGAGAACTTACCCATGATTGCCTACCTAGTACTATCAGATGCTACAATTATATCTAGATAATCAGTTACAGACAACTAACAATAGTATTTTGGATTCTGAAATGCTGTGTTTGATGGTGAATACTCACTGGTAATGAGTAAAATACCATCTTATAGTTAGTTGCCTGTGGGGATGGGTGTATGAGCTGAATCTGGATTAGAGAGCAGCCAGCCATTATGTGTGTGTCATCATCAGAACTGAACTGCTTTTTTTTTTTTGCTGAGTTCAAACAACTGAACCAAGCACCTTCAGTCATAGCTCAACTTAGACCAAACTAAAGTAGGTTAAGCTCTTTGACTGTAACATTAACTTCCAATGTAATGTAGTACCAGTTTCATCTTTGATTTAGCTAGTTTCAGATGAATTCTTCTATCCTGTATGAAATAGTGGTGGTGGTGAAATAAATACAACGTAGGTAAACTGAGATTTTATATGTGGACTTTAGGATGTTAATTAAACCTTGCTTTTAGTGTTCACGGAAATGCTACAAGGTTTTTACACTCCAGTGGTAAAAACACCCTGAGGCATGTTTTCCAAGACAAGGTACTTTGAGTTTAGATATCTGAATTTGTCACTGTGGGCTTCTGACAAAAAAAATGTTCTGATAGAGTTGAGTAAAGCTCTATTTTGAATAAATGCGCCTCAATGTTGAGGAAGGATTTCATTGTGTGTTCTCCTGGCCAAAAGAGCATGGTCACTGTAAAGTTTGTGTGCATCCTTAATTCTTAACTGCCCAGACTAGTGAGTTTTTAAATAGTTTTGCTGAAGAGCGAGCTTTTTTTCTGTTTACTGGCATGGGAAAAGGTAGTCCCATAATCATCCAGTGGAATAATCCGCTGTCTCCTGTAGGAGTTACTTCAATAGTATCAAAATACTGTAGTGATATCTGTGTTAATTCCTACTTAAGTAGGGATGGCAATTCTTACCTCTGTCTTACATGATAGGTTTTTTTTTTTTATAGTCTCTAATCTGCCTTGTGTTTGGGGTAAAAAAGGCTGGAAAGCAGAATTTTAAAAGCTGTTCTACTTCCTTCTCCCATTCTTCCTCCCAATGCCTACTTTTACAATGTGTGATGGTAAGACACTAATAGAACCCACAACAGTATTTGAAAAAAATGTGCTTTCCCAACTGAGAAATGTATTTCTTAATATTTCAAAATGTATTGCTGTGAACGGTGGTCAAAGAACAAAATATAGCTGCAGAGGGGAAAATTCTGGAAGAACAGAATATGGCTGAGGAAAATTTAAAAGGCAGGCAGAATTTTTTTAGGCAAGATCCTGCTGGTTTGTTTTTTGGAAACAGCAATGAGAGCTGTCAACATTCAGGAAATGCTCAAAACAGACAAAATGTGTGACATTTCAATTTCTGTGTGATCTGTGTGAAGATAGACATATGAGAGTTATTTTTAATAGCATATGAATCTTCTCAGAGAGCTTTGTTAAAGAATGTATTCTATAACCCAGACTCTTACTCTAGGATGTTTTGAGGAAAACTAAGTATCTTTTCCTAGATTAGCATTTCTTGAATGGAAGATGTCTACAGGTTAAATTCTGACAGACATATAAAACAATTTGGGGATCAACTGATGGAGTCCAGCAGGCTTGGAGGACAGTATCAGAGAAGACATAAGACTCTCAGAAGAGAGGAAAATATAACTGGTGGCTACTGAGGAAGAACGAGGAAGAGGAAGGCAAAATGCCTGAAAAGAAACACACTGAAGTAGTAGCAGGGAACAGAGGGTAGAAGAAATGAAGCAGAAACGGAAACATTACTGGGTTGAAAAAAAGGTGGATAACAGGAAAGAAAATGAGATTAAAAATGTCCTACAAGGGGTGCTTAAAAATGTCCTACAAGGGGTGCTTTTTTCTTTCATGTTGTGTGAAAAGTATCCACTGCTATGAACTTGAGTGGAATACATGTGGCATAGTTCTTGATACTTGAATTAGCAGATTACTATGTATATATGTAGAGGCTTAAGTAGGTGGTGTTCTACACTATGTGTTTTGATAGCAATGGTTATACAAATTTCAAACTCAGATGGTGCCAGGCAACAGCTGTACAACTTTGGTGTGTTCTTCATCATGGACCTTGATGTGTTCTTCATCATGGACCTTGATGTGTTCTTCATCATGGACCTTGATTTTTTTTTTTTTATTCCTGTTCTTTCCTTTAAAAGGCAGTGGCTTTTAGCTAGTCCTTGAAATAACACACGGTGTTTCTTACATCGTAACTTGTAGTTTCCTGTTTCTTTGGGTCATGAGACAAAAGAACCATCTATATGCTAAAGGAGTTTCTTGAACCAACTTGCTAGAACTGCTGTAATATAGCTTGACACTGTCTTCAGCAGCTCTCCCTTTTCTCTGTTGCTATGCTTCTTGAATATCAAAGAAAAAGGTATAAGGCTGCTTTGTATCCCATGCTTTGTGTGGTCATATGAATGTTGCTTCCTCCAACTTACAATGCTAACATTTGATGAAGTAAAATTTCAGTAAAGAACAACTTATAGTATTGTGAAAGTACTGTATATAGATGGGACTATCAGTTCAGCCAGCATGTATGTTTGAATAAAATGGGATTATTTAGTAATGGTAATTAAGAAGTTTGCTTTTACTATCACAGAACAGTAATCCAGTAAAACTTGGACTGAGGGATCCTACAGCTTGGATAATGTGTAAGTTAATATTCAGACATGAGCTGGCAATGTGCGCTCACAGCCCAGAAAGCCAGCCATATTCTGGGCTGCATAAACAGTGGGGCCAGCAGGTCAAGGAAAGTGATTCTGCCCCTCTACTCTGCTCTGGTGAGACCTCACCCGGAGTACTGCATCCAGCTCTGGGGTCCTCAACACAGGAAAGAAATGGACCTGTTGGAGCAGGTCCAGAGGAGGGCTGCAAAAATGATCAGAGGGTGGAACACCTTATCTATGAGGAAAGGCTGGGAGAGCTGAGGTTGTTCAGCCTGGAGAAGAAGAGGCTCTGGGGAGACCTTATTGCAGCCTTTAAGTACTTAAAGGGGGCTTATAAGAAAGATGGGGACAGGTTTTTTAGCAAGGCCTGTAGCAATAGGACAAGGGATAATGGGTTTAAACTAAAAGAGGGTAGATTCAGACTAGATATAAGGAAGGCATTTTTTTGCAATGAGGGTGGTGAAACACTGGCACAGGTTGCCCAAAGAGGTAGTAGATGCCCCATCCCTGCAAACATTCAAGGCCAGGTTGGATGGGGCTCAGCAGCCTGATGTAGTTGAAGATGTCCCTGCTCACAGCAGGGAGGTAGGTCTAGATGACCTTTAAATGTCCCTTCCAACCCTAAGTATTACATTATTTCAGAAAGAAAAAATACAGTTGTCCAGTAATGTCTTTAGAAATTAATAATAAAAGCTTGATAGCCTTTAAACTTTTAGTCTGTTCTAATCAAATTGTACTTGATTGACAATAGGCTATTGGAAATCTCAGTATTAGAAATTTGCTTTGGTATAACTCATTACAATTGATGAATGGGATCCAATTTCTCTGGAGACGTGGCCAAGCAATATCTTCTGCCAAAGTTACTTGAATCACCTTAAATCTATCTGCCCTTGTATTGTACTGCAGTCTAGGGGTTTGGGTTTTTTTTGTAGTCCTTAATCTTGTTTGAAATCCAGTGTCATTTTAATATGAGTGTAGTCTTTGAAACTTTTATGGAAGCAGTTTCAAATCTTCATTAAATTTTTTTAGTATACATAGATAGTGTTACCCAAGATACCTGAAAAGTATAGGTTTGAAGACTTGTTTCTGTATCACAAGTTGAATTTTAATTCAGTACATGAAACACACTGAACAACTAACTAATATGGTCAGAATGAAACTAAACAGCAGAGGAAAATTTTAAAGCTTTTCCCTTTCATTAAATATTAAACACCAGAGGTGTTAATATTTTATTTAATAATTAAAATTTGATTCCAATGTCCGTAAGTGTTTATGCAAAAGAAGCAATGTCTTGTTGTATTGAGATGTGCTGCCCATATGGTACTAGCAAAGACCTTAGGCAATTTGGATAGAATTGCTCACACAAGCAAGGCCACAAGCATGTTTACCTAGTGAACATGGAAATAGACTGGTATATGTGTAAGGGACTGAGAAGGTGAGTACATCCAGTGTGGACCCACCTGTGGGGCCAAGCCAATGAATATGAAAGAAGAGGAGCCTGAAATAGTAGTAGGAGAAGCTGAGTTCTTAAGATGCGAAGGTGCGTTAGGAAGTATTTAATCTCCGTAATGGAGGCAAAACATTTTGTTTATTAAAATAACTCCTATTGAGAAAGAATCTATTGTGGATTAGGTTTGTGTTTTTCCCCTAAAACTGATAAGTTTCCGTATGTTTTCCTTTCTTCATAGGGATTTGACAAAGGTTACTTTCATGTGAGAGGGAAAATGCTTTCAGAAAGTAATGATTCAGCAACATATTTTCCTGTACCTTATGACCTGCCACCAGAACAGTATGGAAGCAAAGGTAAGGTGTGACTTCAGAAGAAAAGTAGGTGTATTATATATGGAGCAAACTAATCTGAGTAATTTTGAGTCATTTGAACAGTGCTATGTTCCAAAGCTTTTTTTTTTAATATTTTTGTGGTATGACTGCATTTGAGATGATGTCAGTCCCACATTCTGCTTGCAACTTCAAAGAAAGCAACTATAGAGTCTCTTTGTTCTAATTTTTTCTTTATTGTTGTTTTAAGTTTTGGATCAACAACCTAAATATTATTATTTTTTCATTCATCTTCTGAGATACTTGTATGCATTAGGAAAATAGATATTCTTCATGGAATCAAAATGCTGTTCTGCAGAACTAATGGGGCAAGGAGTGTTGAAAGAGGAATGTTTGGAAGAGAGCAGGTGTGAGGAAAACACAATCCTCTGGAAGTGGGGTGTGAAATAAATACCATAGAGCAAATGTGAAGGAATTGCTGCAAATCAGTAGAAAGAAGAGTTGCTGTTGGTCCATTCTATATTTCATAGTTTCAGACTTCATTTTCTTGAAGATCTGTGCTGAAATCCTCCTTGGAGGAGGTATATTTCATAACACTTGAAGAGTTTTCACAAAATATCAACCTTCTCAGCTTCTAAGACTCTCTATAGAACATGCAAATCAGGAAAGTGATAAGTAAGTGCTGCTATGGGGTGATGATGGCTCAAACCTAAAAATACATTGAGGATAACTGATGTGCACCTGCAATATTTGGGAATAGCAAATTTTTATATTTTTGTTCTTAAAACTAATGCAAAAAGATTGAAACTAAGGGGTTTTTTGAGAAGCCATGATCTAAAAAAGACATCATCTACAGTAGAACTTGAAATAATAGAGAGTAAGAAAGGGTTCAGGAAAGATAGTGTTTATAGCAACTCAAATCTTTCGGTAGATTTTTGAAACAACAAATGTTGTGGGGAGAAAGACTGTTTAAAAGCTAAGAAGTAAATAGACTTATAAAGTATTATATAGTAAATAAAAGTAAAGACGCATCATTTCAGGGTGACTGAAGTACCCCAGCAGGATCAGAGCCTGTAAGCGTGATGCTTCCTGTAGCTGAAGTAAGAATGCTTCGGCAGCATCCTCTTGATCAGGTGGCCTGTTTCCTTTGTTGGCTTGACCTCTGATTTTTCACCCATAAGCTCTCAACCTNCCATTGACTGCAGTGCTCCAGTTGTGTGATTCATCCCACCATGTTTCAGCGATAACAATTAGATCACAGCTTTCTAGCTGCACAGTGGCTTCCAACTCCTGTTTGTTATCCGTGCTGTGTGCATTGGTGTAGAGGCACTTTGGCTGTGCTGTTGACCATTTCACCTTTTTAGAGGAACAAGCCCTAGTTCCTTTGCAGCATTTCACAGGTGTTTCCCTGTTGGTTCCTAATGCATCAGCAGCCCCTGGCTCTTCTGTGTTGCTCAAAACTCTATCCCCTTCTGCCACTGAGTCTAGATTAAAGCCCTTCTTACATGTCTGGCCATCTTGTTGGCAAAGAGGCTCTTGCCCTACTTGGTCAGGTGAATCCCACCAGCTCCCAGCAAACCTGGCTTCTCACAAGTAGATCCATGATTATAGAAGCCAGAATCTTGAGTATGGCACCAACTATATAGCCAGGCATTCACCTGTTCAATATGATACTTGTTACTTTTGTAACTTGCAAAGATGATTTTTCTGCTTTAAGAGCTTACTACTTACCTAAAAGAATTCTTAAATGGCATTTCAGTTTTGCTAGACAAAAATTGCTGCTCAATGTAGAAATCATAATACAATCTATTGTAGTGGTTTATCGAGTATAAAACATGCTACCCATTTAAGTACTGTCAATGTTGTTTTGGGGAGTGGTAGCAGGGGTTATGCCTGGTTTACTAGCTAACTAAAGGGGAAGAATATACTACAACAAACTGTTGTGCTCTGGGACATGTATGCACTGTCTGCTTGTTAACTAATGCTCAAACTGATGTTTCTTGGAAGGTTTTTCTAAAAGGTCATACTTAAAATTTTTGGAAGTTTTAAAACAAAAGTTAAAAATTAGAATCTGTGTGTATTCTCAAATGTGTTACATACATTGTCTTCCTCGTGCAAAAATGTAGTTGTATAATTAATATTTTTGCTTTAATTCCTGCATTTAACCTCCTGTGTCAGTGAGTTTTATGCATATTTCAACTAAATGTAAAGATTTTTTTTTTTTTTTCCAAATAACTTGTTTTACTTTTTGCATGGAAAGCTTATTTCTGTAGAGAACTCATTTGTCTGTAGTTCAGCTTTTGGGCCTCAGCTTTCTCCTGTGATATGAATAGATGTCAGAATTCAAGTTGTCTAGGCTTTGGCAATGGAAGCAAAGTCAGCTGCCTGTGCCTTTTCACATCTCTTTCCTGAATATTCTGTTTCAGTTCCTCAGCCTTCTGGTGGAAAAGATGTTTAAAGGGTTCCCATGTTATGCAATAGACTCATAAAATAATCTGTCCTTAACAATACAGTTACCAGTTCCCAAAGTCTCTGGAGAGTGATATAAATAGATCTGTTTTAATAAAGCCTTGATAAGCAGAAATGCAAGTAATTATCGTTTCCCTAAAGAAACCATATTGACTGATCCCTATAATTGAAGGAGAAAAGGCTCAGGGGTATTTTCCACGAACTCAGATTCTCTAACCTTGGGAAAACAAAGTACACATCACTTTCATATAAGCAGAAAAATCCTATCAGGAGCAGGAGGGAGGAGAAGCAGACAGAATAGTGAACAGATGGTCAGGAGCAGGGCCATATATTTGCCATTTAAAGTTCTAAGTAGGAGATGGGTATATCAAAATACTTTGTTTTTTTCTGTACTTGTACAAATTTTAATCTTGGGTCAGACATACTCTAATGTTACAGAATTATTTTATGATGTGACAAAATGAAAGAAAAACAGTTCCTTAGTTTGTGGAAATAGTTTAATTGCAGAGATTCGTTGTTATTTTGTCACAATAACTTTCTGTCATATTAAATGGTGTTTATCAGATGGGACTGGACTTCCACTGTGAAAACTGTTACAGTGAAGTAAATGCATCTTGAAAAGCAATAAAACACATCGCAGGACATACAATGATAAACTCATAGGTAAATGATGTAAATAATCTGTCTGGTTTCAGCCATAATAATTAATGAGGTTGATCTGCAGTCCTTTAAAGTCTGTATGTTCAATAATAATGAAATAACTTGGTCCCTGTCCTACTTTTCTCTGACACCATATAACAGGGAGGAAAAAAAAACAAAAAACTTGTCCACCTATGCCTGGTTTGCCTCATTAGTCAACAGGTTTCATTCTAAAACTGAAGTTTAAGCAAAACAGGAAAAGGGGATCTCTTGGAGAAACAATCATGATGATTTTTTTCCTCCTCCTCTTCCGAAGGTTTCTAAAGAGTATAAATTGAGATCATTGTGAGACAGATAACGTCTTGGTTTTGCACTGTTTTTCTCTCCCAGAGAGATGGATTATCCTTCACTGAAATGTAATCATAGGCTAAGGTATAGCCACTGAAGGATGTATTGATGTGCTTTAAGATGTCACTGATAGGTTAATTATGATACATCATCTCTGTGACATATGCCATATTTAAAATTTTCCTGTTGCTTTCATTTAGTTTTCAGCTGTATTTCACACTTGCTCAGAGTCACATTTTACAATACATGGACAGGTAAACTCCATCTGCTTGAGCCAAGCGTAGTAATTTGATCTTCCTGAAAGGAACAAAGAATAAAATTTAACTGGGTCTCAAACCGTGGCTGGTAGCAGCATAGTCACTTCAAGTTGAGATGAGGAGTTTGTAACATTGTTTTCTGTGAGAGAAATCATACCAAAAATATTTTCATGTCAAGTAGCTCATTTTGACTACATAAGATGATTTAAAAAAAAAAAACAAACAAAACAAAAGAACTAAACAAAAAGCCACCAACAAACCACATTGTAATGCTTGAAAAAAATATTTTTGGACCTAAAAATTGTCAGAAAGTAATGATTATGTGATCAATTAGCTCAACGAATCAGTGAATTACATGTGTTGTAAACTGTACTGTTGTGGTATTATAGTAAGCTTCAGTATTTTGGGCTACTTCATCTGGGTTGTTTTTTTTTTTCCTAGTGAGTTGCACTTAACTTTCCAGTTACATTTAAGTGTGATTAGATTTCTGCTTAATTGGCTCTCTTTTCTGCTTTTTTAGGGAGACCTTGGCAGGTCTGAAACACATATCTGCATTATTATTCTGCCAGATTTCAGATTAATAAATCTCATGCTCTAGTTACAGAACTCTCTTACAGCACTATTGAAAAGGGGATGAGCTAAAATATATATTTAACAGCAGTTCTTTGAGTTGTGACTGGGTTACAAGGCAGGAATTTATATAAGCTTTTTCTGAGGTCTTAGTTCAGAATGCTGTGGAACTGTTCAAACCCTCTGGAAGAGAACCCCATAAAGTAGGGGGGCAAGTAATTTCTGATAAACAAGTTTTCTCATTCAGTTTTCTCCTCAATGTTTGTATTTAAATCAAGGAAAGAAACTGGCTGTTCAATTGACTACTACTATAGAGAAAATATAGGTGTATACAAGAAAATAAGACAGGTTCCAACTCAGTTTAATCTAGAGTGAAACTACGTATTATTCTCTATATGTGCCAATTACATGAATTACATTAGTCTTTGGTTATTTTACTCTTTGTTGAAGACTTCTTTCTTGAGCCATTCCAACAATTTGAAAAAATGTGTTAAAATGTATTCCATTATTTTCCAGTGGGAAAATCTATTTTACTCTTGGTAACTGGGGGCTAAAGCTGTCAAATCTCATGCTATTAGAGGCTGAAAGAACGGTGGGCAGATGAGATGGAAATTTGCTTTAATGCAAGTTGAAGCATTGTGGAGAAATGAACAGTCCACTTAACAATTCATTAGTTCTCTAGCTGAAGTTTTCAACATCTGACAGCTGTGATTTCATTTTTTTTTTTTAAGGATGCACAAAATTATCTGTAACATGTCTCACAGGAACAGCTCTCTCCCTTGTGAAGGGCCCTGCTGTTCAATATTCCATTGCTACACTTACTTGGAAGAGCAAATTGACCTTTTCCTTGTAACTTCAGATATTCAGTACTTCATATTTTGTCTAGCATTCAATAAGTGGGAATTGGGAGTATGGTGAAATTGCATTTGGTAAATATTTGTAGTGATTTCAGGAAACCAGTAATAATCTCATTTATTACACATAAACTGCTGTTGTGTTGGATAAAAACAAGAAAAACTTCATGGTATATTTGCCTCCAGCTCTGGTAGGTTTAGATATTTGTGTCTATCCTGTTATTTAAAGAGTGGGAATAATTTTCATTTATCCTGCCTTCTGCTAGTGACAGAGTGCCTAAAAGAAGAGATCAGTGTTTTGTCCAGCTAAGCTAGAGGAGGAATCCTTTATTACTCTGAGCTCCCTTACAAAGGGCCTGCTGTATCCTCAGGAGGTCAGATAAGTTCTGGGAAAATGTCACTGTATGTGGCTTCTACCTTTCTCCCAGCTTTGGTTTTTTTTGTCCAAAGTTCTAGAATTCTCTAGTTTCCTTGTCAAGTAATTAAAACATTTTTGATGAAATTAAGAAAGAAGACTTCCAGGCAAGTCATTCACATTTTTCAATAACCTTTTTTTCTAATTAATATTGCATGGCTACATGGAATCTGTGTACTTTTTAGAGTTTGAAAGAACTCGACTGGCAGCATCCTAGATGAATTTTTAGAGAATTTCAGTATGCTTAATATGGTACAAACTGAGAATACCCTTTCTTCTGAAAAGATGACAGCTAGAAGCTAGTCCTGTTTCTAGTGATCCTAATACATTGAATGGAAAATATTTCACTTATTTAACACTCAGAGCAATGGTAAATGTAAATCTGAGTATGTTTAGAAGTTTAGTTTTCAGTTTTTTCAAGCAGCAAGTATACATTTTCATTGTAGTTCATATACCAGGGCAGGTGGGGGGAACAGGTGTTGGAACCAATCTCAGTCTGTGTTGGCATTCATTTCCTTCCTAGGTGGAACCAAAAGCATTATTGACTGGTAAACCTGCAATTTGAGATTGAAACTCTTTTAGGACAGCTTCACATCAGATGCTTCCTCAGATGGCCTTCCAGAGTCTAAGGGTAACATCTGAGTACATGGCAAAACCTGGTTTTG
>VYZV01032395.1:1284-44391 GCA_013401275.1 Pandion haliaetus | reverse complement strand
CTCTTTCTTTGGCCACCCGGTTATTTGGGGACTAATCTCGATTGCTCAATAATTTCTCTATTATTTATAAGTACTTGAGGTTTAACCTAGCAAGGTATACATTTAACTTCAAGAATATCAGTGGTCCTATCACCATTTCTTATTTTAGGACAGAATTAAGTTTTTTGCTGGGCTGGGACATGCCTAAATGATGTGGATTTTAGTCATTGTGGCCAGAAATTGNGTGGCCAGAAATTGCATTCTTTGAAATTCAGTACTTAGAACTGGGTTCTAGTGCAGTGGGCATGGTCATCTGAGTCATGGGGTTTTACTTCTATTCCCTGAATGAATAACTACATCTAGATCAAAACTGTGTATTTGCATAATAATTGCAGGGGTGATTTGTGATTTCATTCAGTCCCATCTGAGGAACTCTATGAAAATTGGCCTTCAATAAATAGCAAAGCTTCTACTGGCTTCACTGTAGTTAGAGTTTCACCTCCCTCCCCGGTGAGATTGAACTTGTTAAAAAGTTTAAAAAAGAAAAAAAGAAAAGGAAAAATTATTTGGGAATTAGAGAAAATGTATCAGATCAAGTTTTCCCTTCTGAGAGGATGAAGATGTTACGAGTTCCTTATCAAGGATTGATCAGAAGTAGAGATTGTTATTCTGGTTTTCATTTCTTGGGAGTAATGTCTTTGTTTAACACAAAATAAAAGTGGTTGGATGCGATTGTGAGGTAGAAAATAAACCTAGTGGAAACTAAAAAAATTTTCAGCACAAGACTTTAATTTCAGCTTCTTTCTAATCAATGACTTTAAACTCTGAGTTGCAACAAAATTAGGGTCTTTAATGTGTCCATCCCATAAGGAGGAAAAAACACCAGAAACCTCTATAGAGAATGCTAATTGCTGAGAATACTGTGTGCCTATTGATATTTCATTTAATAAATTGGCATGCTAGACACATGTATTTTAAAGTTCAGGTTTAATTAAAAGATAAGACCAAGCAGCAGCTTGGCAAAAGGATAAGGGAAAGTGTTGAAATTCTTTGTTTATGATGGCAAAGCAGCTGCTTTTATTTTTTAACTAATCTCAACTTAAAGTCAAATCAAGAGACTACTTTTATATTTTTTGTACATTTAATGAGTTACTCAAGTTTGTGCTCATGCAATTATCCTTCCTCATCTGATACTTTTATATAGTGAAACATTTGCAGATCCCAGTCTGTTTGGATTTTTAACCCCCCCCCCCCCCCATATACATCATAGTAGAAAAAACTTATCTTCCAGACTAAAACTATCTTCATCAGTCATGAAGAAGAGTTTAAAAGCAAAAGTGTGGGAAGCTGAGCAAGTGATTAGCTGCTTAGAGGGTAACACTTGGAAACATTGTATTTCTACAGCAAGGATTAGAATGCAGGAAAATACTTTCAAATATATTAGTTCAGAGGGCAAAAACATTTATGGCATGCCATGAGATTGTAAAACTGGGCATAACTCTACTGGTGGCAATAAAGCTCTGCCTATTTACATCAGAAGAACAGCTGGCTCTGGTTACTTCTTGTTTATCCCTTTGTAAAACAAGTGTCAAGGGCAAAAAGAACAGATTCTCTTTATTACTTGACTGCAGTAGCATGTGGAAGTCCAATGAAAGATGAAAATTCGATTGTTACTGGCACGAAAAGGTGACTGAGAAAAAGAAATTCTTATTGAAAGGAGCTGAAACAACTGAATATGAACCTAAACTTAACAGATAAACAAAGAAACAAAAAAAAATGAGGCTGCACTGGTGAATACAGGAATGAACACACACACATCAAAGCTGCTGTCTTGCTATTTTGATCACTATGTGGAAAAAATCCGAGCAGTCATTCAGGTGTCAGGAAGAAGTTATGAAGCCTGCCAACCTAGTTTTCATACAGTGTGAGCTGATATAAGTATGTTTCCATCTTTACTAATCTCTAGGCTAGCCACAGCTGGTCAGAAAGCAAGTAAGACATTTCACTGAAAATGGGAAAAGCAGAAGCAGACAGAGAAGTCAAGTTGTTGCAGGGCATGTTTTGATTCAGCATGAAATGCAAAATTCATTTTCTTTTGAAAAAAATATAAGCTTTCACAGCAAAGGGTGAGACCTCCCTGCTACACGACAGTGACGGGCAACATCCCTACTTCACATCAATAACAGCACTGGCGTTAACTTATCGACTATCTGCGTCTCAAGTAGTGACTCAAGACACAAAGTAATTTTAAGCTGCCCTGTTGACATGTATGATCAGAAATCTCTCCTGGACCTGAGAGCACCTCATAACAAATGCATCCTCAAAAATTATGTTACTGTATTAAAAAAAGTGATTTGCAGTTTTTTCAACTAGCTCAAAGTAAGACTTGCTGCACAGACCAAATTCTTTGAGGTCCAAGAACCACTGATACCCATAAGCCCCAGGAGGGTGAGCATATGCAGCTGTTTTCGGGTTTCCTAGAGTGTTGCATCAGAAGAACCTAAATATACTTTAAAGTTTGATCCTTCTCTTCCCTTTTCTCTTTACAGAGTCTTGTCGTCACATCAGGCTTATGAGGTAGCTGTGTGTGAGTGAGACCATGTGTATCAGTTTCATCTATGGAGATAGGACTCATCTCCTCTTCTGTAATTCATTACACTTGAAAATTAACTCCTAGTACCTGTACAAAACTATGATTTTGGTAAAAGCAACTTTGCCTTAGATGTCACTCTCTTCAGTTGTAATATGCAGAGCCAGAGCAGGGAAAGATTAACAGTTGCAGTAGAAGGAGTAGATCTCTTAAAAACGTAAGAATGGTGAGACTGAACTTGCCTTTCTCCAATAGCAGTGATAAACAGATAATTTGGAAAGAGTAAGAACAGGAGAAATCTGCACTATATTTCTTTCCCTGAATACATTTCTGGGTTCCAAGTATTTTCACCTCAGGGACTTCCTGGTCTAGAACTTACTGAACAACATCAGTAGAACCTCTTCCATATCTGACCTTCACTGGGAAGTACATTCACCTTTTGTTAATAAGTGCTTGTAATTAGCAGAAATTACATATTAAAGATACACCCAGTTCCTGAAGTTGGCCAAAATATTAAGGATTATCTTCATCTTTGCACTGCTCAAGCTGTAATTCAAAACTCTGTAGCGTGTTTGCTAAAAATGCTTGGCAACATCACCAATGTGCAGATGCTCACATGGGCCATTCCATTGAGGCTAAAAGTAATTATATTATATAAACAGCTTCAGTCTTCCAGGTTTTACCCGGAAGTCTGAAGGACTAAAAGAATCCTTGTCGCTTTACTATCAACCTTCCTGAACAAAACAACACGAACTATGTCCAGATTGGAAGTATCTAAAAAGATCAAAGACCTTAGACACAGTAAATCTTCTGATTTCTTTCAGAGTCAGTCAAGCGGCACTAATATACTCCTTTGAGTGTCTGGCCTAAAATGCCAAGTGTGATGAGCTACCTCTATGGACTCTTCTCCCTTCTCTTTGGCGTTCTGCAATTGCTGAAGAAGTACCAGCTACTCTACAAGAGGGACAGCTGTCAGACTACATTCCCTTCCCTCTCCTCAACTGATACTGCTCTGGCAGAAAAAGCACATTCATGGGAAAACCATTAACTAGAACTTAATGGATAGTATCCCTGGTAGTAAGGCACTTAGCAAAATGAGAAAGAGGGCAATAATCAGAACACATTTCCTATAACATTTATCAAGTAAGCAACTTAGTAGCCCTAGGCCATATTATGCCACTCTTTGTTCAACAGATATCCCCACTGACTTCAAAATGGAGTTGTTTTGAAAAACTGACAGCAAGACAGATCCCCTGATATACTTGTGCTAAGTTTTAATGTTGAAACTTTTTTAAAAAGTTGAAGGAAACATCCTATCACACTGCAGCGTGTTAAAGAACTCACTCTGAAGGGAAAGGCAATAAATATAGAAGCAAATTCTTAAATAGCAGCATAAAGCTATACTAGTTTTTTGTTTGTTTTTTTTTTTAACTTGAAGGTTTTACCACTCTTTTGCTTCCTGCTTTCAAGTTTGCTCAACAGCTTGGTTGTGGGAATGTTTTGTGGAGGAACATAATGGGAGGGGAAACTTATCCCCTTCAGCCCAAAACATTTTGTAGAATAAAAAAAAAGTCTTCATTCTTCTGAAAAGTTTTGCTGATTAGCAGGTTGTCCAGTTTCACTATGGAAGATGAGACTTCTCAGTGCTTATATATTACAAAAAATATTTATTTTCATAGAGGCTTTGGCAATATGAAAGGAAACTCTGCAAATACACTGATTTACTGACAGTTACTCACAAATTAATAGAGCACTCAAACGTTTCATAAGTGTCACTGTCAAGAAGAAGAAAAAAAGTGAAGTAGTCTTAACAGCAACCACAGCACTTTTGCTTTTATGAAGGCATTAATTTTCACAATAACTATAAATAACCCCTTATCATGGTGGGCAAAGAGGTACAATTAGTTAATTACCTACTGCTTATCTTTCTTGCTGCTGTTACGTGGCTTATTTTCAGTAGGCCCTATAACTGCTTCCTCCCCTAACCCAGAGAGGTCGAACACAGAACCACAACCTGCCAGTGACATCCCTCACAAGATGAAATGTAGGCCTGGATGTGGCTTCCTCCACCTGTGTCCACATGATATAAAACTGTCCATTTAATTTAATGTAGATATTTCCCTAACATCTTCCTTCACTGCAAAAAGAATGACTCTGCCCTGTTTCTGAAAAACCCTGTAAGACAACCCCTTGTCCTTTTCCCCTTTGGGCTCCTGCCCTTCGAGGTGTTTGAGATCATTGCATTTGTTATGCCAGATTTGAAATGGAGCAACCCTTAAACCCAAAATGCCTCAGGCTAGCACCAAAAGTGCCAGGCAGACACATCAGGGCTTCCCCAGCCATTTCAGAGCAATGGGCAGCAGACCCCAGCACTGTCCTCTGTGCCAAGGGGCCCCCGCTCTGACCGTGGGGTCTGAGGGGCTGATACTCCCCGCTGCCCACAGGCACCTCTGTGGCACCCGGCACCTCTGTTGTGCCCAGCCTCATGTCAGCTGGGAACAGAACATCTGCTTTGATTTCAAGCCTTTACAAATGGCATCACAAAAGGATGGAAAAAAACCCGCAGCTTTCCTCATCCACATTTCTTTTGTTTTCCAAGACCATGCAAATCACACTCAGGGGGGTTTTGCTGCTGTAGTAGAGGGGTTTTGGATAAAAAATTTGCATATCTTTCCTGATGTGTCTCTTAAAATGTCTCCACCACACGTACTCCAATCCCTCCTTGTCCCCCAAGTTTCCAAGGTCACAAGAAGGAAGCAGAACCCATGACAAAAACATCCACACTGCCTTTGCAGTCCTCACCACCTCTTCCCTGCTGACCTGTGCAAGACCTGCCGCTGCTGCAGCGCCTGTGAACTCCTTTACCAGCTGGGCTCTGCCTGGCCTGCTCTGCCCTCTTCCCTCAGGGACAGGCACTGCTCTTCTTCAGCACAAACCCATGTCCTGCCAGCCCTTCTGCCAGCGTACCACTTCCGACATCTGGCCTACAGACCTGAACCAGCACTGAGCTGCTCCATGGATGTAGACAATTTATAAATTATGAAAATGTACATTAACAAAAACAAACCAACAACAGCAAACCCCCCTACATAAAGTAAATACTTCATTCCTTAGTCCTCTCATCCTGCAAGCAGGATTACATTTGTCTGAATCTCACATATTCATGAATTTTGTATCTAGCTGGAGTAGTCTAGAGCTGTTAAACTTCATCTTTCTAAGCAGCTGGAGTCCCTTCGCTGCTTTTAATTGTGTAGAAGAGACACATTCAGGAACAAGAGCTATGTGAAGCCCCAGTAAAGATCAGGCCAACAAGAGGAAGCCTGCCATGATCCTAGACAGGATGAGTGCAGGCATCACGTTGATGGTGTCAGCAGGGCCACTGAAGTGAGAAGCACAATATTTTTCTTTGACGACAAGCACCATTAAAATTTTTCCTCGCAGGCCTCCCCGGGCTCTGTCACATAAGGGGCTGTGACAGCTCGATCAATCAGCTCCAGCAGATAGTGAGGAAACCAGCCATCCACGGGGACTGCGATACCCACCTCAGGGGCTATGTTGGACAGCTAATGTTCCACTCCCCGATGCGTAAGGCCCAACATATAATGTTTTTTTTGGATTCCTCCTCCCAATTGCCAAGATTGCCAAACAAAATCTCTGATGCCATTTTTACCCTCTCTGAGGCAAATTATTCATCTTCTGTCAAGCTTAATTCCTGACCCCAAGTTTAATTCTATCTCAGCAGCTGGTCCCTCGATCAGCCCCACTGCACTCGAGTCTCACTGCTCTTTTAGCTAAACCCTGCCTGTGGATCGACAGAGGAAGTTCAGAGCTGCATCCACTCGGTTTTGACTTCAAGCAGTGTTCATCGTGATTAGATGTTCCAAGACAAAGGAGGTGGAGCAGCTCGCCTGACACAGTGAAACGTGACAACACGTGCCCTGGGTCTAATGGGACCAGCAAGCAGGAAAGTCAAAGTTTTCCTGGTTCTGGGTAATGCTTTTAGACAAGTGCAAGGGAACGTATTTTTGCCTTCAAAAATAAAATGCAGCTGACCTTTACTCAAGAAACCAGAGAGCCACTAATCTTTTTTGACCTAAAGTAACTACTCTCCCGTGTAGAATGGTCCTGTAATATCACTGAAATATGATATAAATGAATTTATCAAGGCAAAGAAATTTGTTGTAATGATTGATACAACAGCTCCTGTGCAAGGCTCAGAGAATACTTATATAAATATACATTATACTGAGATTAAGTTGAAACTTATTAATATGCCCTCATTTGTCTGGGGAAGTACAAATATACAGAGTGCAATTTTTTGCTTTTGTCAACACTTCACAGTTGTCATTTTTAGCTCTACTGTCTGTGCATAAATAATGAATATAATCTCACAGTTGATGCCACAGGAACAAAACTCATTATCTTTATAGGTAAATCCAACAACATTTTTTAAATCTCTAAAGCATTGCTCACAGAAACAAGAAAATCTACTAAAAGGACATAGTTTTTTACATGTTATGATACTAATCTAGGAAAAGTATTGCCACAAGACATCATTATGTCAGCAAGTACGGGAGAGCTATACAAAGCATTCAACATGCATAATAAAATTACTATCTCCACCTTTACTTAGAAAAAATATAAACATTTTTGTCCTAGAGATAAGTGACAGAAAAAACTAAATAAACTATTGTCAAGGCTCAGATCAGAAGCACTAGCCAGAAGCAGAAGGTTAGGGGCGAAGTTCTTGGGGTTTAATTTGTTTTCTTCAAGGTGTAGTGATTTTTTTCATCCAAATAACTTATTCATAAAGCACCTGATCTGACATGACCAGTTGATGTGACTAGATATTCACAAATTCAAGTGTAACTGGGTGAAATTTCCAGTTGGGAAAAAAATGCATTTCTGAAAAAGATTAAAGCACTTCATTATCATATTTTCAAAATGCCCCTTTGTTTCAGTGATAAAAACCACCACCTCTTCTTTGAATTTCATCTAGGTTTGGAGATAAACCTCAAAAAAAAATTCTATTTTTTTAGATTTGTCAGGCAATCACAAATCAGTTACTTAAGTACAGTTAGCTTTTACTCTATTTCACTTTGAAGTATTGATACTGATCAGGGTAGTATTACACTAGACACACTCAATGCAGCAATTCCTATGTTCCTCCAGGAATAACGACACTTCAGCAAGTTTTATTTGCTAGATGTATATATCATCCCAATAGTAACTGTTGCAGGCAAGATACATAAATGAGTGCAATCAACTCCTCACATTTATGTTTCATTACACTGTAACTTTAAAGAGAATGGGGCATACAACAGTTTGCCAGTGGATTTGTGCACAAATATAATCACATATATACATATGTGCAAACAAAAAATTGTTGTCGTCCTTTGTTTTTTCAGAGGTCATAATAAGTCTAATGTACGTGGTGCACATTACAGAGGAGAACTACTCTGAATAAGAGCAGAGCGAGCTGCTGAGTACTAGGAAGTGCTGATGTAGCATTCAGCATTTCTGTTATCTATGGCTCCCAGAGAGCCCTGTAATTCACCCGTCTTCCTCTACTCCACTGTCTGAGCACACTGAGAGNCAGTATCTGTGTTTCTTCAATGATCATGTGCTTGCAAAGTGATAGGCAATGGTATCTCCAGTGGTTGTCTTGCCTATCACACTTGATTTGTAGGCTGAAGAATAACATGAACAGGTAACTCAGCATCCTTAACAGATTGGTACTTAAAAGAATTCATGTATCAGCCTTCCTTTGTTAGCAAAGGGAATTCAATGACTTTGTGTTTCTGAGGTTCCAGGCTTTCACGGTGCTCGAGTATTTTATTGCCACACAAAATAAGTACCAGTTCTCCACTAACAAGAGCCTAGTGGGTTTAGTCCTATCTTTTTAGGAATACACCTTAACATGTGAATTTCATTAAAGTAAGCATAGAAATATCTTCTCCTGCTTGGATTTTCAGTAACCTTTGAGAAAGGACAGAGAATTTCCTTCCTACTGCCATTTCTAACACATATTCAAACACACAGCCATGTGTGTGCATGCACACACACACTCCCACACCTCTCAAATGCAAATATTTTGTATAGCCATCTAAAGGTTATCATCATGATTCCTACACTCTCTGTAAACAGAGATTCAGAAGAAAAAATGCTCCTGCAATAGCAATAAATAAAGGTGAAATTATTTCTTTCTTTCTCATCACTCATTCTGCAACAAATTTCCAGGTGTTGCTAGGTTGCAGTAGAGAGAGCAGCCTTCTGCAGCCTGGCACATGGAGGAGAATCGTGCTCCCCAATGTTGAAAGACATTTCCTGCACACTGGTGCAGTTCCATCTGACAAAGCATGTGGCTTTAAAACCAGAGTCTAGTCCTAGGGCGGTGGAATATATGCCCTAATTTGATCCAGTCACAATAATCTACTAATGAAAAAAATCTTTTGCAAAGAACTCAGTTCCTCAAAGTGAACCCGGCAGCCTAGCAGTTAGCAACTAGCTTTTAAAATATCAGTCCTGGGAGGAAATTAAACATTAAAATAATAAAATTAAGTAATAGGAGGTACATACAGAACACAAATTAATTTCTGCAACTAATGTCCCCCATGAGTGACCACTTAATGAGGGCAAGTGGATGCAGCTCTGCACTAAAACGACAGGCTTACAGTGTTATACAGAGCCATGGCAGAGGCAGAGGTATGCGTTTCCCTCTTCTCCAGATCACAGTAAATCCTGTGCGCCTTCAGCCAAGTAATTCCATTTCTCTGCTGTCCCTTTCTCTGGACCATTGCCCATGATTTCTTTAGCCTGGGAAATCTCTGGGACAAGGGTTGTCTATTATGACAGGTTTGGATGGTAGCAATTCCAGTGGGGCTGAATGAGATCTCTACACACTAACAAGTACAAATGAATAACAACAAAACAAGAACACTCTCTTTTCTTAAAGTATCTTAAATCCCTTTTTCTATTCCTAGGCACTTCGGAGTGCTTAATGAGCATATGAGAAAAAGCCACACAAGGACATCGTTTTGAAAGCAAATGCTTACTTGCAATTTTGTATGGGTAAGTGAACCACTTTTTCATGCACAAGTTCAGTAAGTAAAGACTTGTCTACTTCATATTTGAAAGCAAATCTTTCTGAACATGCACAAAGCCTGTCAGCCTGAAAAATTGCAGAAAACTCACTTGCAGAAAACAAAAAGCCCACAGACAATTGTTGAAGGAGACTAGTAGAGCCTCTATTGGGTTTGCATGGCAAGGTTTTGGTAGCAGGGGGGCTACAGGGGTGGCTTCTGTGAGAAGCTGCTAGAAGCTTCCCCTATGTCCAACAGAGCCAATGCCAGCCGGCTCCAAGATGGACCTGCTGCTGACCAAGGCCGAGCCCATCAGCGACGGTGGTAGCGCCTCTGGGGTAACAGATTTAAGAAGGGGGAAAAAAAATCCTGTGCAGCAGTAATTGCAGCTGGAGACAGGAGTGAGAATATATGAGAGAAACAACCCTGCAGGCACCAAGGTCAGTGGAGAAGGAGGGGGTGGAGGTGCTCCAGGTGCCGGAGCAGAGATTCCCCTGAACACAGTGGGGAAGACCATGGTGAGGCAGGCTGCCCCCTGCAGCCCATGGAGGTCCATGGTGGAGCAGATATCCACCTGCAGCCACGGGAGGACCCCACACTGGAGCAGGTAGATGCCCAAAGGAGGCTGTGACCCTGTGGGAAGCCCACACTGGAGCAGGCTCCTGGCAGGACCTGCAGACCCATGGAGAGAGGAGCCCACATTGGAGCAGGTTTTCTAGCAGGACTTGTGACCACGCAGGGGACCCACACTGGAGCAGTTTGCTCCTGAAGGACTGCACGCTGTGGAAGAGACCCATGCTGGAGCAGTTTGCGAAGAACTGCAGCCTGTGGAAAGGACCCACGTTGGAGAAGTTCATGGAGGAGTGTCTCCTGTGGGAGGGACCCACGCTGGAGCAGGGGATGAGTGTGATGAGTCCTGCCCCTGAGGAGGGTGAAGCAGCAGAAACAACGTGTGATGAACTGACCATAACCCCCATTCCCCATCCCCCTGCGTTGATGGGGAGGAGGTAAAGAAAATCAGAAGTGAAGCTGTGCCCGGGAAGAAGTGGGGGGAAGGTGTTTTAAGATTTGGTTTTATTTCTTATTACCCTACTCTGGTCGATTGGTAATAAATTAAGTTAATTTTCCCCAAGTTGAGTCTGTCTGCCTGTGATAGTAATTGCTGAGTGATCTCTCCTTGTCCTTATCTCAACCAATGAGCTTTTTGTTATATTTTCTCTCTCCTATCCAGTTGAGGAGGGGAGTGATAGAGCAGCTTTGGTGGGCACCTGGTGTCCAGCCAGGGTCAATCCACCTCAAGGACATATGCAAAAGACTTTCACGAAGTGTTGGGATCAAGGACTGGGGGATACAGGTAACTTCAGAGAGGTGGTTTAGAATCTGCACAGCAAAAAGATGATGGAACGGTATTCTCATAAAACTTTGAAAAGTTTATAAAGCTGTGCCAACTGACAAAATGGGATTTCTTTCTTTTTAGGCTGTGATATCACTTTGGCTTCTCTGGCACTGCTGTTCTCTAGTGGACCCACTGGGAGTAAAAGCAGAGCTGAGTGTTTTGCCTCTTGTGCTGATTTGCTGTTGCAACATCCATATGAAACTGATATTGAAACCATCACACAAGAGGGAGAAACCACAGTCAAAATGCCCAGTGCCTGTATCACCTGGTGATTTAAATCTAACATCCCAAGGAAGCAGAAAGACAATTCGCTGAAGAAAGGAGATGGATGGATGGTTATGTGACATGGGACATGCTTCACTAGATCTGATGCTCATCTAGAGGCCCTCTTTCTCTGTGTAAATCAACCCCGGTGACAGCCCTTGCTTCCTTTTTATTAAGATATAAACAAAGCAAAACACCAACAAATTTTACAGCTCATATGGAGGCAGATAGAAAACAATGTTAACAGAGGAATGTAAACATTTCTAGAGCACCTATCTGCTTGGATTTAATTTCCAGCACTGATTCCCAAAAACTGTAGGTTTGCATCAATTCCATCCTTGGGAACATGATGCTGAATTGCAAGAAGATAATTTAATGTACTGCTTCCTCCTAGTCAAGACTAAATATCCTACAGGATTCCCCATTCTGCACTCTCTTAATCTGACAGTCCACAGTCTGCCTTTATACACAGCATGTGCAATTCCTCCTGAAGCCAGCTGGAGAAAAGTACCTATGAGTGATCCTCATTCTTTAAGCAGAACTTAATTTGTGTCGTTCTGACTTTTACACCCCACTGCAACAATTCAAAAGTCAGGAGCCCAGAAAGTAGTTTAGAGTTTTTTTATTACCCTACACAATGCTATCTACATTCTCACACATGCTGACTCTCGGTGGGAGTTACAGAGCTAGCCGCCCTTTGCTCCTTTGAATATTTCCCCACAGCTGACAGTCAAAAGCTTCATTTTGAACATCTGGAACAGTAATAGCAAAAACAGCATCAGCAGTACCAAATTCTGTGTATCAGCGATGAATGCTTTGTTTCTCTCAGCAGCATTTTCTGCTGTGCAGCACTAAATGCTTCAACTGAGACTATTGTAGTCATGTGAGTGTGTCGACATGCCCTCTGTGAGAGTTCCCAAAAGTACCATGTACCACAGGTTATACTTGAAGCAGAAAGTATCTCAATCTAAGTTGTGCACCCACCTACCTAGTCAAACTAGAAATATCAGATCAAGAAGAAAGCTTTTGTCAATGTTCCATTTCTTCTAATTAGCTACTATTATTATAACTACCAACCATACTTCAGAAGGAAGATATTAAAAATTAGATTGATAACCCAGGGATCTTTTCATCTAAATTAGAGAAAGCACATCAGCAGATGGCAAGCACACAAAGATGTGGAAAATGGGAAAAGACTGTGAATAGAGGTGCTTCTGTCACATGCACATTATGTAAGGTTTTGTGGTTTCTCTTTTGTCTCTGCAACAGTATGTATAAAATGACCATAAATGTAATGCATCATTTTTAATCACACTCAACATATAAAGTAAATTGGATCTTCATCTAGCACAAAACTGGCATAATACTGCTGCATTCAATAGAGTTGCACTGACATTCACCTTTTTTGACTCGTGTGTTTCCAGGTTGCATTTCCAACTGGACTGTGCCCCCAGTGAAGTAAAGAGGGATTGCTTAGTTGGAGTTTTTTCAAATGGAAGGAGGAGTTGGGACAGAAGAAATTTTTTTTTTTTTTTTTTTTGCTTTTCAGTCTTCTGAACACTACCTAATTATTGCAGAAATTGAGACTGAGTTTAATTCTTTTTCTTTTTTTGTCTCATTCCAATTTCAGCAGGTTGAATGTTGGTTGGTTTTCAAGAGCCAGAAAAAAGTCCAGTTTCACTTATTGGTAGAAACCAGAAAACCACAAAATACATATCTCAGAAATCCCATACCTTCTAGGGATGAGAATCCATTTTTAGAAACAAAAACTAGAATCAACTTCCTTGGTTTTTAGAGGAGAAAGGACCTGCGATGCAGAGGGAGGCAGGCTTGCACAGCTGGGGAGGTGCAACAGCGATTCCCAATGTAGCTTTGTGGCAGGTCCCTTTATGCTGAAGTCACAGGCCTCTTTTAGAAAGCACAGAGCATCCGTGTGGTAAAGCTCTCAATTAAAAATACATACTTTGTGTGGAAAAATACTAATAAGGATTTTTTTCCTTTTCCAGACAGTGTGGTCAGTAACCTGACAAGACTTGTCATCTTCTCCCCAGGCACCTGTGATGCTAAGAACAGTTTTCCCTGCAGCTGAGGGTGCTGTCTCAAGAGATTCTGAAAGCACTGCTTAGCTTAGAAATGTAATAAACTGATAAAATCTGGACACTTTGCTGAATCTTCCTTTCTTTACCACTTTCCTATGGTTTCATTGCACACACTTTCTTCATCACTGCTGCTTTAACACTTGCTTTATACATTAGTTATTACCAACAGCTGCTTTTGATTTTGACTTATCTATTACCTTATCTCTAGATACAGCCATCTCTATTTAATTTAACCATGTAAATAATCTATTTTTGAAAATGTTTTCTTTCCTTCAGTGTGCACTTTTCTTCTTCTGGCTACACTGTCTGT
Organism: Pandion haliaetus; assembly: GCA_013401275.1. Classification (NCBI taxonomy): domain Eukaryota; kingdom Metazoa; phylum Chordata; class Aves; order Accipitriformes; family Pandionidae; genus Pandion; species Pandion haliaetus. The sequence goes on along the minus strand of VYZV01032395.1, from coordinate 30,671 downwards.
CTCTATCCCAGGTGCTTGCATTCACCCAGGACAAAATTAAGAACTTGTTCCTCTCTCCAATTTGTGTATCTGAAATCTTTCCCATGGTGATCACCTACTTTGTCAGTTCCTTTAAACAGTGTGTTCAGACTATCCAAAACCAAAAGCAGGATCTGCACCCCTCACTGTCCCTCTGCCCCAAAGACTGAGAGTTCAAGAATCCAGAAGTGGCACTGTCTCCTAGCACCGTGTCCCATCCAGCTTACCTACATATTTTTACCAGTCGGCCTTGCAAGCACGCCGACTGGTAACCATCTCACAACACCTCCCACAGAAGACAATGTGTAAACACTGGGCCTCTTGCATTACCGACAACACAGGTGGCACCTCTCTCCTGCTGAGATTTTTGGGGAGGAAAAGAAGCCTTGTGCATGACAGCACTAGCTGTTTACAATGTGTTTGGCATTCAGAGGAGTTCGTTTCTAATATCATAGAATCATTTAGGTTGGAAAAGACCTTTAAGATCATCGAGTCCAACCATCAACCATGCCCACTAAACCATGTCCTGAAGTGCCTTGTCTACATGCTTTTTGAATATCTCCAGGGATGATGAGTCCACCACTTCCCTGGGCAGCCTGTTCCGATGTCTGACAACCCTTTCAGGAAATAAATTTTTCCTAATATCCAATCTAAACCTCCCCTGCGGCAACTTGAGGCCATTTCCTCTCATCCTATCACCAGGCACCTGACAGAAGAGACAAGCACCCACCTCACTACAGCCTCCTCTCAGGTAGTTGTAGAGAGCGATAAGGTCTCCCCTCAGCCTCCTTTTCTCCAGGCTAAACAACTCCTGTTCCCTCAGCCTCTCCTCGTAAGACTTGTGCTCCAGGCCCCTCACCAGCTTCGTTGCCCTTCTCTGGACACGCTCCAGCACCTCAATGTCTTCCCTGTAGCGAGGGGCCCAGAACTGAACACAGTACTCAAGGTGCGGCCTCGCCAGTGCCGAGTACAGGCAGACGATCACTTCCCTGCTCCTGCTGGCTGCACTGTTTCTGATACAGTTGGCAGTTAGTTACATACGGCAGTTAGCATGTCTACCTGCACCTGTGTTTTCAAGCCAGTCACTGGAAAGGTTTATGAAGTGATGGTGAATTTTAAAGCGAACAAATCCACCCCAGGAGGTGCTCAAAGATGAACATGGGGCTGCCCCGCCACCCCTCCATGGGAGGAGTCCTGCGTCCTAAAGTTATCAACCATAGCAGGGGGCTTACAGCAAAACCCAACACCACTCACAGTTTTGGTTTTGCTTTGTATCACACAAAAGGGCATCCCTTGAGCCTCCGCTCAGACCGACAGAGACAAGTCAGTCACGCATTCTGCATGAGCCAGGATTTGATCCCTTCATGCACATGCAACTGTACCCCACCCGGGCAGGGACGTGTGGCAGCGATAGCCATGGGCTCACAGGTGATGTAAACTGCTTTCAAGAGCACGCTGGGGGACACCCTCAATCTGGCCTGTGAGCACAAGTGAAAGAAGGGACAAAATATCTGAAGAAACAAAACAGTAACTGAACAGATGTAAGCAAAACTCATTGAAGGAACTGGAACTAAAATGTAGCAGGAACTAAGGTCTGAGCAGCAGCCAGGGACACGCCTTCTCAGATAAGAATGGAGCCAGGCATGGACATTCCTGTTCACCTTCCAGGAGGAACAGACAAGAGCCAGCTCAAACCTGGAAGCTCTGCCAAAGAGGCAGTAGATAAACGCTTGGGCACAGTATCTCACTAATGCAGCTCTACAACTTCCAGAGCAGAGCTGGCTTGCTTTTGGCTGGCTCGCAGAATGAACAGAGAAGCTCACAGGTGGCTGAGCCCATCTGTATAGACATGCCTTAAGAGCCCTAGTGAAGCTTTGCCCATCAACACCAGCTGAGAAGCCTGTCCTAAATTTAGGGTATTAAAACAATTTGGCAAAATAAATAATACTATGAGGCACCAACACAGATTCTGTATCAAAATTGTGGAAACACCTCCAGTTTTTGACATGTTAAATTATAGGCTAACTTGTCAAATTAGTTTTAAAGTCTCAGGGGAACAAGTTCTGACAAGAAATATAAGCAAACAGAAAAACAGATTGCCAGAACTAAAGAAACCTTCAGCACCAAGCGTTCAACAGCCATGGGAAAGCATTGTTACTATGACTACTGACAGCCAAGTAATAATACCTCACCCTCAAAATCATAGCAAACAGCATCTATGTTTCTGCCTAGACTATTCAGGAGTAGGGGCACAACACCTGAATATCCTCAGGTTCCTGTGCTTCCATTGCTCTAAGTCATGAACTGCAATAGGAGAACAAGATGTAATCTGTGTCAAAACTATTCTCTTACATGACATGCTCATGGAAACCAAGTGTCTACCCATTCCTTGATTTTTTCCTTTTTTTTTTAATTCCCACCTCTCTCCCACTGTATAAGTAACTAGAACAAGTAACATATGGATGGTCTTCCCCTCTCAGTCCTGCTACTGAGCTGCACTCGTAGGGAAGGTCTGGAAGGAGCAATGAGAACTGCATGTTGCGCTGTGCAGGAGCTTGTGTCATGCAATGCTGAGCAGTTAGAGGAGAAGTCAGGCTACCTGCCACTCCCTAGATGCTGAAAAGCACGGCCCTAGGCACCTTTGCACATGACCAGCCGAGATGCAGACCTTAGTATAGACTTGGCAAATTTTGTGACAGCTAAGTGACAGCTGAATTAAGACTTCAGATTGCCTGATAACAGCACAGTCAACCATATAGAGGGCTTGACATATAAATATTATTCAAGCGCAGGCTCCAGTGAAGTCAGCAGAACTAATTTGCAGGAGTAAACCTGCTGTGGTGACTTCATTCTCAAACCCAAACTGTGGTGTTTCAAGATCCTGCATTTCTTCCTTCGAGTCTCAGCATTCCTCCTTTGCTATCCCTGCCTAGAAAGGGTCGCTCCTTTACCTCAAAGGATATTCATGAAAATCCACAGTAAATGGAATTACCCATACCTACAGATGTACCCGCACCCTCTATATTTTGGCTCCATGTAGATACTGCAAGTATAGCAGGATTAAATCGGTTAAAGCAGTAGTTCAATAGCTTGAACAAGCAGTCAATAGGGAAAAGAACAGAACAAAAGAAAACAAATCTCTCTCCACCCCTAAGAGTGTTACATGGATCAGCAGTTATTACATTAGCTAAAATTCCTCCTACGCTCCTTTAACCTTGTCTTAACTTCTACCAAGCTTTTAATGTTGAATGCCCAGGTTTGCACCTCCCTTGTTCCTTGGGGAAGAAATAAGACTAAATCAGTTTTATTGTTGTTACACTGAAATAATTTATGTATTTACCACTACTCCCTTTTTATTTCCAAAGTGAATTGTAAACAGTTTAAAACTAAGCTTGTCCAGCAATCAACAGAAGTAAGAATTGTATAGCCCAAGGACCCTGAGGTATGCTCAACTAACTCGAAGGCAAGGGAGGGCGCACCCTTTGTGGGGTAATGTTTCTCTGCTCTGGGGTGGACAGCCTGGTGCCATGCAAGGTGGTGAGGTGCGGCCAATGGCTACCTGATGGCTGGATTATTCCCACTCCACAGTACCACAGGATACCACAAGCACCACTTCTAGAAACATGCAGCAAAGTCTGTCTCCCTCCAGTGATTACAGAGAGACCCCACAATGAGTAGGTCCCTAATCTAATCGCTTTAAGTGAATACTCATATAAAGTTAGTTAGGCAATATGAATATAGGCCCAGAACTGCTTGTAGAATTATGCATTTCTGAGCAAGAACAGGAGTCTCAGGCGCTCTTCCATGTTTTTACTTGCAAAGCATGAACTACCTGTATATTTAGTACCTGAAGAAGGACTTGTGTGCCAAAGAGCTTGTGGGTTTTTCCCAGAGAAATTGTTTCTCCCCGAGTTCTAAGGAGGAAAAAGCATGTGGAATTAAAACAAAGGTAGTCAGGCTCAAATTTCTGTTCTGGAGTCCAGCTAAAATCTGGGTTCCCAAATGGCAGGGTCTGACGTCACCTTGTGCTTGCGCCACTGCCATTTAAATTCATCTCAATAGAGCATGTGGGAAGGAAGTAACTCAGGATAATCGTGCCTAAATGGAAATATATGTGAAGAGGCATAGGTCTCTTTGCCCTACTTGAGGATCTGCCAGTAGAGCTTTCACAGAGTACAATGGTAATTCAGGCAAATTGACTGTTAGAAATATAAGCAGAAGATGATGCAGCAACTGAGAATCCTAAAGCAAAATAAAGATTGCAATCTTGTTTATGCAAGTCTACTTGCATTTATAAAGCTCATTTTTCTATCAAAAAATGAAGTTAATATTTTCAACCTTTTGCTTTGCTGGGTCTGTGTTTTGCCTGTTAACATGAGTAATTTTGACAATAGCCTTCAGTTCAGCATCAGCAATAGAATTATTTTTTCTATATATGTCCTTAATGATTTGAATTCTTCCCACAGAAAAAATCCCATTAAACTCAGAGAAGTCCTATGAGTGGAAGTATTTCAGATGCAGAACCGAAACTTATTATCACATCACTGTGAAAGAATTTAAAGTCTTGCAAAATTTACTTAATAGCAGCCAGGGTCTGAAAAAAATGACATTCTTTAGAATTAAAAAGTAAACATTTTGTGAAGCTAATGTCAACACATTTTGCACACAGTGTACTACCATTCTAAATCAGGCAGTGGACTGTGTGCAAATACAAGTAAAAATGTTAATAAAAGTGTACTAACAACATAGATGATGGCTACAGTGTACCTTTACAAGGATTCTTGTTTAATAAATTATGTTTTAACTGAAAAAATGCAGATTTATTGAAACCTAAAATGTTTGTGAAAAGGTGAACGTAAGAGAAGTGGGAGAAGTGGAAGAAATGTTGACAGGAAGACAACAAAATCAGAAATTGTCAAATAATTTGTCTACTATTTATCAAATCAATTGTCTAGCATTTCAGTTTATTTGCAATTATTTGATTTAGAAATGCTATTAATTTCAGACAAATGCATGACTAAAAAACAAATAGCCTCAACATAAAACTCAAGCATTTTGAAATAATTTTAAAAATCAAAGCTGTCCTGATGAAATATTCATTTCTTGGTGATCCATCATAGTAGTTGCTTTAGCAAAGTGCATCATGCAATATCAGGTCCAGTAGGAAATTAATGCTATGAACTTCAAAGGTACATGAAACAAATGAGGTTTGACTTCCCTAGGTTTACAGTGCTGTGTATTCAAACTGTAATATTTCTCTCCCTGGTTAAAAACTAGACATTTGTCTCTTTGGGAATTTTGATAATTCGTGTCATGTGGAGATTTTTAAACCCAAATTTCTGAAATAATGATTTTTTTTCATAAAAAGAAATTAATTTCTCAAACCCCTATTTTTCCATCCAAAACAGGTTAAATAAAAACCTCCTAAGCAGGAAAAGTATGGATTTCACTGGTAAGGTTCTTTCTTTATGTACATGGGCTAACATACACGCTAAAAATACTTTCATGTAAGATATGTGGATGATGCCATTGTGCATTTTTGCTCTCTTGAATAACTGATATATGATGTTCTGTGAAATGCAACAAATAAAACCAATCTAAAGCACTAGTTTAGAAAAACAGATAATTCTTTGGTTAAATTTTCTGGCTTATTATCACCTGCATAAACACTTATTTATTCCGTTCACTCACATCAAAATACACCAACTGCTAGTACTGCACATTAGCTAATCTCTTCTTTTTTCCATTTGGGAATCAGTCAAGTCCTACTCAGAACTAAGTTTTTCTGACATAAAAATATTACTAAAGTATTGCATATCTAATCAAACTTTAAAATAGTTAATATTTCATTAATATCTCAGTTTTTACTCCTTCAGATCTTTTACATAATGTCTAACACATGCAAATTTAAATACCTAGGTACATCTCTATCATGCTTTTTAGACATATGACGTTCATAACAAATTTTGAATTCTTCTATTTAAAGGACTCTTTGCACCACAGGTCGTATAAGCGTACACTACTGTAATATTCGCAGCACATATAAAGGTAACAGCTCAGTACTTTGACAGCACGTTGCTTCAAGCAAGAAATCTCAACTTTCCATTCAAAATCTCCCACTGAACAAATAAAACACTTCCCCAGGGGACCCAGGTTATTATATTTCTTTTCACTGATATGAAAATCTCTGTGACTTTTTTTACATTCAGAGCTTATAAATCAAGGTTTCTTCAGTTTGCAAAAAATTCAGTAATGGTTTAAAAAACATCTCATCTAACACTGTAACAATAATGGGGACTACAAGAACAGTACCAAATTCCTCATGGTATTTATATAAGCTGGTTCATTAAAAATGAAAATATTATTATATCACTTGCCTTTATAACATCTTTTTCGCTTGACTTGATTAAAGAAAGCACTTCAAGTACATCTGTGATTCTTAAGGAGACTAAACAAGAAGGAAAATACTTTAAATATGGCCTTTGTGAACAGCTTAACTCTTGTTGATGTAGTGGGCTTGCCGTACCATAAATGCTGAACTGGATGTGACTCCCAGTGTGTTTGCTGCCAGGGTAGTGTTTTAGCTCAGGGACAAAAGAGAGCAATGAAACTTAGACAGTTTCCATTCAAGTGGAAGCAGATTGCGACAACAGATTTTCCTGAAGCCATCAGAAACCAGCCCAGACATGTTTTTCTGTAATGGCTAAGGGTTGAAGGATGCTGGCTTCCTTCTCCTAGTCCATGTGCTCCAAGTTTTCCCTTTGCCGTGGTGGAGAGCAGCCCAGCACATCTGAACCTCAGCTAGCCAAGTACTTACGTACAACTTGTTGCCAAGAGAATCCCCTTCCTTCAGAGGTCTCTGCCTGCGGCAAAGAAAGGAGTATTTCTTTGAGATGGTGCTAAAGATGGCTTTTGCAAATAGCAGCAGTTAAAATATCTGTTATACACAGCAAGCCTCTGTATCACAAAATATCCTATAATTTTGAATGATTGGTAGCATCTGCTCTCAAGAGACTCAAGCATGAAGCAGCGGGTGAGGAAGGTCAGAGTGAGAGCTGGGTGAGGGAAGGAAACGCCAGAACATTTTTCTGTGCTGTTTTTGGATCTAACCACCACAGTACCTCAGCCACCTACATAAGCACTAACAGTTTCCACCCTGACACCATACTCATTCCCCCTACCACTANGCTAAATTCTACCAAAATCAACCCGTTACATGACAGCTCAGCAGTTTGAGGAAGAATTAACTCACCCCGTTTCACCCCTGAATGCCTATTCACCCTTCTTGTGTAATTTTACAATGTTTTGATTTTTTCTCACAGCTGTGGTAAAGTCCACAGAAGGAAAAACAGACTGATGCATAACACATTGGAGACTTTCAATCATAAGATTTCATCCTTACACAAATATAGGGGTTAATACATCTAGTTATATGAAGATTAATCCCCCTAACTGATGCCAGATCTGTGGTGTTCTTAGTACTACTTATGTTCCAGCTGTGTTATTTAACGCTCTCATCCACAGCTTTAATATTTGCATTAGACTTTCTGAAAATGTTTAGGTTCTTCCTTTACGACTCAGTGCTCTCTGCTTACTCTTGCCTGAACTATCTTTCTTCTCCGAGTCACCACCTCTCTTATCAGCTTCCAGCCTCCTTCCTCTTTTATTAGAATTTAGCACCATGTTGATGCTTACAGGTTTTCCTGTAAACTTACCAATGGCTTTTACAGTCATAGGTGACTAACTGCTTTATCAACTGGAATATAAACCAGTTTAATATGCAATTATATGTTGCAATAAACAAAACTATTGAAATATTTCAGGGGGTTCCTGATGTTTAATGAGATACGCTGTCAAGCATAGTAGGAACATAGCATTAGTGACACTGTTAGTACAGACTATGCTTTAGATTATTAGTCAAAAGTTTATAGATTTATTTAGGGAGGCTTCTGTTTCATTATCCTCTTCTGTACACCCAGACAGTCAGTTCTGAGTGTCTAGGGGCTATGTGTGGATACGTAATAAAAATAAAGAAAATAGTGAGAGCACACATCAGGGATTCTAAGCTTGAACTTGTTACAGTTTTTAACTTAAAGCAGCTCTGGGCCATGGCCAGAGTGAGAACTGTTCTTGCTTTTTTCTTCCCTGTGAGCACTGGGACCAGACCAAGCATGCCTGGGAGGCATGGGAAAAAGTGTGAAGGGGGGAAAGAGTGACCATTGAAAGAAAAGTGATCAGTTGAGATTTAAGGGTAGAGGCTGTGATAAATTTAGAGTTCAAAATATCTAGACAACCAGCCAAAAAACTACACCCATGTGGTTCTGGAAAGAGACTCCCAGACTAAATTCTAGAAACAACAAAAGGATCTCTGTCAGCAGAATTAGCAGTAAGGCTGTGGGCTAGACAACAAACAAAATAATACACGTGAGCCACAACAACTGTGTGTACAGCAGAGGATAAGGATGAATGCTTCTATGGCTAGTTCTGTATGCCTGCTCTTCCCAGGTAGTCAAACCTGGTTCTCAAGAGTTTCCAGGCTGAGAAAAGGTTGACAAAGATTCAAGAGGCTTTATTCTGTGACTACATGATTGTACAAATCCTGGAAAGCAGATAGTTAGATTCTGCACCCATCTTCAGTAAGAGATGATCAAAACACTTGTCTCAGAATTTATAGGTTCCTTTTATTTTTGATGGATATCTTTTCTCTTTGAATAGATGTTTCTATGTGAAGACTTCAGATTACTTTCCACACATTCATTTAATGACTACCACACAAAAAAAACCCAACATTTTTTAAAATTATGTTCCTTACAGGCTCTAAATTTGGTCTGTACTGGAGGAAAAAAACCCCTTTGTTTATAGCTTGAGAATTTACTAATATATGTTTTGACATATATTGATGTATTCCAAATCCAGATTTCTGCATCCCATGTCCTGCTGAATCAGCGACTGTCAGGATGATCTTTCTGATTTTGCTATTTCTCTTTAAACCAAAAGGCAAAATCAGTCCTAACAAGGCTGATTTTTGAAAGCTTTCCAACATGGACAGGTTAACTGTTCACCAAAAGCGTACATGTGCACGCACATACACATGAGAGAGAGAGAGAGAGAAAGAGAGGGAAGAAAAGGGGAGGGAGGTAAGAATATTGCTTTTTAAGAACTCTTCTAAAACATTCCTCTGAAGCACTTAGAAGCACTAAAGGAGTAAAGATTCCCATACAAATACCATATACCACTGAAATAATGCTTTGACCCATCCCACTGAGTATACTGCAATTAACCAAGCCAGTTAGTAAAAAAGGAGATTGAAAGGCCATAATAGAGTGTTCCAGTAATGATGCTCTTAGCAGCTTTTGAGGGATACTAAGAGACTAAGTCCCTTGCAAATGTTAATAATAGCATAGACAGTAATGGATTAACTTTTTTTTTTTATTAGGAAGAAATTGTAGCCTATGCTTTCTTAGACACATCTTATGAGATTAAGTTAAACATTAAAAAAATATTCAATTATTCATTATTCAAAGTGCACCAGATACACTCAGGACAACTGACCTGTGGAGACTTACTGGCTAAAATCTATGTAAAATGCTCAGACAGATGACTAAAAACTGAGGAGCTGCACTTAATGCAGTAGCTACTTTACCATCCAAAATAGTATACTTTTTGTTTGAAAACTAAGTCACTTAGAAAACTTGTGCCCTCCTTGACAAGCTCTTGATGTTTCACTGTGTAATGCCACATCAGGTCAACAATGCTGTAACCCACAACATAACATCTACATGGTTTTACAACAAGTTAAAATCCTGCTCTTCCTATGGAGTGCCAAATAGCAAGGAGAAATGAAGGCCAAGAGATAGTAAACACTTCTAGAAATCGCTATACCCTGTAGTTACAGCACAGTGTCCAGTACAATTGAACTCTACTTGGACTCTTCGGCCTCAGCGTAAATACTGTGCTAATGGCTGCAGTTTGTTGCCATGAAGTTGGTTTGCCATTTTGGGCCACCTCACAGTAGGCTCAGTCCAACACCTCATGTTCCCTCATCGAACACTGCCATGTCCTTCTCTTGGGGAAACCTCCAAATGCTGTGGCAGCATCTGACAGGAAAGCGGCTCCCTGGCAATGCCTCCCCACCCTGGGAGCTGCAGAGCGAGTGCTGTTATGTATCACAAAGCTGCTGCACAAACACACTAATGGAGCATCAGGGAACAGCTTCCCTCTAATCTTCTGTATCTTTTGAATCCCTGGTCACTTGTGTTTGATCTTCAAAAAACATATTAGAATTAGGAAAGATACAGGCACAATAATTTAATGAAATGAACACCATTCTGGATGAAAGCAAATTGGGACAGACGTTTACAAAAACTCTTTGTGATCACTGAGGTAAGCAAGGGAGAGGAAAGGTATTAAATTGAACTACAGCAACCCGCAGCAGGTGTGGGATATGCCTCCAATAGCTTATTATGAAAACAAGACAGAACTCATTGGGTGAAGGTTGTGTTAAGGTGATGCAGGGTTTTTCTTCATGTCTCATCACCTTATATCAAGTTCTTATCAAGTATATATTAACTTTTATAACCCCTGTGAAATGAGCAACCTCAGACAAGCTCCTAAGGGACAGGTCTCCATTTCATAGCAACCACTAACACAAGTGGCCCATGTGTCAGTACAGTGACAAACATCTGGAAGAATGAACTACTCTGATCTGCTGTGATCCCACCAAGCAGAGGCAGAAAGAGATCAAGAAGGTGGAGTGAAGGACCTTTAGCAGCTGATGACAATCCTGTTCTGCATTACACTGCAGAGCACCAAACAGTGACAACGCTCAGACCACTTTTTTGCTGCCACAAACTGCATGTGTGGAGGTAAATAGGTCAGAAAATTCTGATGCTACCAGAGACAGAGGGTGACTGGGCAATGCAAATCTGAGGTGATTTGATTAAGGCCTTCCCAAGATACAGCCCAGACGTAAACAATCTGCTTATCCATTTCTCAGTGTCTTAGAGCACATTTTTGCATGTAACACTTGTGCTTAGTGCCTGGTTTCATTTATGTCACTCACAGGAACACCAAAAATACTGGGTTTGTTTCCTCCAAGGACCACTGAAAATTACAATACACAGTTATGTTGCCTTTAAATCCTATTAGAGCTCTACTTTCTCCCTACAACAGAGTTAACTTAATGGAGAGAAGAACAAGAGTGACAAAAATAACCACTCTTGGTCTCCTGGGTTATTTGATTCCTTCTCAGCTAAATAATTAAAAATACAAAAGCTAGACACTTACCAGCCATAGGGTATCTCCACACTGATTGGCTTTCTTGGAATATTTATCTTCATCAGTATATTTATTATATTAGTAGGTCCTGGGCTTATATTACCCTCTCCTTTACTGTATTCATTTCATAGCTATTAATGCTAGATACATTAGCATCAGCATAAACATCTAGATGAAATTCTTGAAGCTGATCTTGAATAACAGCTATCTTTCTTAGTATGCAGATCTAGCAACTAATAACATTATTCTCACCAGAACTGAAAATGTGCTCAGAATACATGCGGTCAGAAGCATCTTCAGTATACAACAGCAGTTATGGCCAAGGTTAATCCTATTTCCCTTCTAAAAACTGAGTGAACAAGGAAGTCCCATTATTTTTAGCGTTTCTGTGACACTATAAAAGAACATTTCTAACTCAAGTCTGTACACTAAACATGACCTGTATTTGAAATTAATCTCTTGCATCCTTCATACAATAGAAGCATCTTTCTCAGTTGTTATGAAACTGTTGAAGTCAAGGAAAGGGAACAAACCTTCAAAAGCTGTGTGTCTTGGGAACGCTATCTCTACGGAACCCATTATTTAGGTTTTAGAAGATACATTAAAATCACTGTTCTCATAAAAGAACACTGGTTTTGCATTGCTATGCACACAACAGCTACAGAAAAGTGATGTACGGTCCTTCTGCTCTGTCTCTGCAGCAGGATTTACTCCTGGTTTATACAGCTAGACCACGTATCAGCTGTTACGTGCTGCATGACACTATACGCTGCTCTTTTCCAGTATGTCTGAATGTCTTGACGTGCTTGTCGCATACAGATCCACGTTTTTACTCAGACTTGAAGAAAATGGGCTTTGAGTATCCAAAAGCTTGTCTGGGTTTTGTTTGTTTGCTTGTTTTCCCAGAGATGACACTTGAGCGCCACTTCAAACCCATAGTGGCAGCAAGCTCCCATAGAAATTGAGGGAAAATGGAGACTTGTCAAAATCCTGTATCATTTGAGCACTTCAGAAATGTGATATCCTAGCCATCTGAGCAATCCTGCCATTCAGAGCAATATGAAATTTGCAGGAGGCAGGTGCTTAAAACCTTTCAATAACTGTGACAGCAGCACCTTTGTAGTCATGATGGCCAAAGGCTATGAACAAAGCAGGGGGTTTATGCTGGTAATGCTTTCTATTATTCCAAAACAGAAGGAGGTCATTCAAACAGTTTCTTTTTACCTTCCAGCTAGGTTGGCCATGGTCCAGGAAAATGGCCTTCTCAAAATACATTAAGCCCTTACTTCAGTAACAAGGTGGAACAGCAACTTCAGTGCAATGTAGAGATACTCTCACCCCTTAACCAACAGCAGCCAAGACTGCACTCTTCCAGCAGATCAGTTCTTACATCTCATCTGATGCATGTTATTATGCATCACAAAATTAGCCAAATAACAATGACACATAGCTTAAATGAAATTTTAATGATAGTATATTATCATTTTTGTGTTACCTCCTCCCCAGATTGAAATAAGAATGATAGTTTTAAAAATTTATGGAGCTTTAAGTGATGTGGAGGTGTTACAAAAGACTTTGGTGACTGTAAGCTTGGACCAGTGAAAATAGGAACTTGCTAAAGGAGCTTATGTCAGCTCTTTAAAAGTCTGCTAAGAATAACACACTGTCTAAGGACACAGAATAACGTATGTACCAAATAAAAAGCATCTTAAGACCTTCCTCAAATTCACCAAATCAAAAAAAAAAAAAAATATATATATATGTACCTAATTTTGCACGTTGTGGAGCAAAGGTAAGCCAACAGGTGATGTGACCTTAGAGGAAAGAATGAGGAAAAAAAAGATAGAGTATTATTCCAGTTGCTCAACAGTGGATGGCAATTGCTTTCCCATCATAGCTACATACAGAAACACCTGGTTTTGAATTGAAGCCATAAAGCCACAAAAGACCGGATATATTAAACTTCCTATAATTGCTTTGAAATCTTATTTTCTCGAACCCGAAGGTAGTCATTTTGTGCCCACTGTTTTAATTTCTAAATGTGATTTATAAACATTTTATATTATCCTAATCTGTCCCTGCTGTGTTGCAGCAATTGCAAGCATACACAGATATCTTAATGAAGCACTCGCTACAAACTGTAAACGCAGAGGATGCTAAGGTGTCATGTACAGTACTGATAGAGGTTAATACCTTCCACAGTCATTAGGTTTGGATTTGGGGATGTTTGCACAGTAGTCAATTCAGATAAAATTCAATTGTATGCTAGCAGCGCATAAAAAGCTTATGCATCATTGAATCTCTCAGGTATACCTGGGTCTTAATGGGATAAAATTCATCTCTGTGTACAACAACCTTAAATCAAGTGTTGGTCCCACTACCTTGGTTTGCTTGGGGGCATAGGATGGTGCATACGCCCAAATACAATCTCTGCAGAGGGAATTATTATCTCCCTTAAGAAAACCTAAGAATGTGTACATTTGAAGTGCTGAAGCAGAAGAAAGCTGAGGGCATACCTGTGCTTCAGTGGCACAAAATTACTTCTGTGTAAGCAGGGGCTGTAAGGGGGTTTGTTGTAGGTGCACGATGGTCTCAGCAACAAAGCACATCAGTGACACACACAGTGATACATGCACACACGTGCAGAGTTGCAAGAACCACACCAGAACCAGGTAAGCCAGCCAAAATGCCACAGCTCAACTGCAAGCACCCAAGCCAGCAAAGTCAACACTTGGACTTGCTCAGATGTGTGCACTTGCAGTTGTGTGACACCCCCTAAGATACTCTATTGCTACAAAAAATACTACTACTAGAAGACTAAAACATAGGAAAGAGAAAAATATCTCTTTTTTTCTCAACAAAATATAGTTTTGTTGCTTAACTTTCTGGGGTAGAAAATGGAAAACAGACAAATCAAGAATATTACAGATTTTTCCACTTATCTGTGGAGTTTCCAAATCTTCTCTGTGGTAGAACAGCACCTGTTCTGTTGTAACTGGGGAGCAGTTGCCAGAGCAAAGACCTGGGTTTTCCTATAGTCTACATGGTCCTAAACATACGTTCCTTTAAGCCACCTCACTATCTAACATGTGTTCTCGGTCATCCAGACCTACTCCATACTACATCCAAGACCTGTCCTTGAACTGATCTAACTGTTCAGCCCACTCACATTTGTCTGCACACAAACCCAAAGGCCAACTTCAAAGACTTTTTTTTTTTCCTGCACTGAAAGCTACAAAGAATTTAACAGGATTTAAATTAAATAAATGCACACATTACTGTATTAAGGTCTGCATTTGATAAGAAGAGATGTTCATAAAGAAGCTGAACTTCTTATGGTGATTTTAACTTTGCGTTTCTTTTTTTTTTCATTTTAACTACAAAATAAAATTATAACTTTTTAAAAGAAAATTGATACACTACATATTTTAAAAGAAAAAAAAAAAGTAGAATCACCGAGAAGTTTTCAGATCACTCTCCAGGTCACAATGATTAAAAATACAAAAGCGCCAAGATGAGGACTTTCTGGTAGCAGTGTCAAATTCCCACGCAGTAGTATCTTACATTAATACTAAAGCAGCTACATGTTACAAGTGCACTGTGACTAAGTTAATGTGAGGTTTAAATACTTAATTATATTTCCTTATTTTGTGTCATCTAGCATACCAACTCACTTTATATTCCCATAAGATAAATGGTATATGTTCCTCTCTTGGCAAATGTTACACTAGTCAGAATTTACAGTCTTTACTTAGACTTGTACCACCAGGTAGTATTACAAAAATAATATTCACTACTCTGAACAATAGTGCTCAAAATAAGAACACCTGCACTTTTTAGTTTTAGTTTTCTCATTTTTAATAATATTTTGAAAATAATAGCTGCCCATTTTTCAGGCTATTTGCACAGCTCCTGCCTGCAAAATTGTCAATTGTTTCAAGAAGGACAGATTATAGCCTGTCAAAAAGTCTGAAATTGAGCCAGTGACAGCCTGAAAGCTATTCCAGATTCTGAAAACATATTGCAATGCATATACGTTTTTCTTTGGCAGCTGGTTACTGGAAACTCAGCTGCAGCGCAGGTATGGAAATGCTACAGAGGTTGAATTATAAAGTTGTTTAGAGAAAGCATTAATTTCACAGGACTAGATGCCTGACTGAGGAAGAAGGCTCTTGTTTTATCCTTAGGACAGTGTTGGTTTCATATATAGACAGCTGAGTTCTATAATCACATATACCACCCCATTCTACTCCTCTCCTTTCCCTTTGTCATCTGCGGGTAGCAGTCATGCCTCTTTGATAATTAAAGTAAATGGCTAAAAACGTTGAACAGATTTCTATAAGCCAACTGCACACTGGAACCAGGTGGGCCTTTACAAAACATAAAATCAGAGCAGTGCTAAAAATGGCAATAATGTGCACAAAGGATACAATTTAGGATACAATATACAAACTGTATATATTACTTGACCCAGAAACTCCTCCCAAGTGACCCAATGAATATGAAAGATCTTAAGAAATAAATGCTTAGGATATTTTCCAGGGCTACTTCCAGGAGATTGCAGCTTGAATTCAAACACCTTTTGCTCTTGCTCTGCACCCTACCTCAGTCTCACCTTCTCAACACCCAGGGCCTAACCTAACACAAATACATGCCTCAGATAGCCTTTACACTTGTACAGCAAGTTAGCTCCCACCCTGAAACCTTTGTGTCTATTTTGTTGGTCAGCTGTGAGTGACTATAGAAGGTAGAAGGCAGTGACTTAATGGACCTTGAATATCAAAAAATACCACTGCTGTTCCACACTTCCCCAAATCTGCAGTCTATCCCAGTACAACTATATTGCTTTCTCCTCCCTCTACAAGCTCCTGTTTATAGCACAATCACCTGCTCCATTTGAGTGCAGTACAAGTCCTTGGCTTAGTGTCTTGAAAATACTGTCCTTTCATGATGACATATTCTTTTATACACCTTTACATGCTATCTCCTTTATCTGTCTGACCTTGGACAATCAGTCACAGGGCCAGAATTTCAAACAAGTTAACAGGGTGGCCTCTAAAATTTTATGACTGCTCACTTCATTTGCAGCAGTTTCCCATAGGTACAGGCCATCCTTCCCAAAGCTAACAGGTGCTACTGGTTTCTTCTGTTTTTTCCAATCACAAGGCAAGAAGTGAACCTGTTACAGCAGGTTAAAGGGTGGAGAGAATTGGATTTTTTTTTTAGGTAGGTTTATAGAGTGGATTGATCAAGTTAATTTAAACAGCTGGCAAAAAGCCCACTGCAGCTTTAGTCACAATGAATTCTCAGATTATTTTAGGACCAGATGGGCTTTGTCCTGTAAGTAACTGTGTATTCTCTGGAGTGGACAGGGGGCCATTGAACCATCTGTTTTGTTGTTGCTCCAAAGAGTGTCTTATTGCTGTCTGTGTCTGCTGTTTCACTACTTGATTCCCCCAGGCCTACTTTACATCAACTTGCTCAGACACGAAATGCCTTCTTGTTTTAAGTAAGAAAGAGAATTGCATTTGCCACCCCAGACTGCCATGCTATGCCTCTGGTCTTCCTGTCTTCACAGTCTGCTGCTTTTCTTTCCTTGTTTTAGCCCCTGAAAATGTATTGGAATGGACAATAGATTTAACAGGTCTTTTAGCATTCTGGTGGTACCAGTCAATGCTGCCAGGAGTTAAATTTGTAAATAATCATGCCTTGCTCTTTAATGGCATTTTTCAACAGGAGAATACATAGATTTTCCCACAGAGGTTGGCATCACTAGCCCTATCCTACAAATGGGGAAATTTGGGTACACAACAACAATGTCAAGAATCATAGCCTAAACCCAGGAAATTCAGATACTCAAAATAGGGTCAAAATTGACAGAAGGAAAATGGTACACATGAATCTATATAGTCATTCAGTACTAGCCTGTACATGAATGCAAGAAATACGGGAAATAAACAGGACCTAAAATTCCTTATATGTGGCCAAAACCAGAACTTAGTTGCTGTACAAGAGATTCAGTGCAATAATTCATATGGCTGAACCATAATTACTTTTTATTAATATAAAAAGGTATGCAGCTTGGTCAGGAAGAACAGACTGTAAAGCAAGGGACAAGGATGTTAACCATACGTGGGATGAGACCTGCTGAACCCTCTGGGTTATGTTTAAAGGCCTGATGTTTTTGTAAGAATTGAAGTCTACCACTGAAGTCTTTTAACACTGAATAAGTACCGAGTCATCTAACGGCACTTCATTCAGTGACCTGTGAACACTATACTTCACAGGGTCCCCTCATATCCTTTATGGATTTCCATAAACACATACGAATAATTGCAAGCAGGACCTATTCCAGGAGAATAACTGTAACCATGATTGTATACATGACCTTGTATCTGCCAAAAAATTCCTCAGAAGTAGAGGACTATTTGCAAAAGATCAAATTACAAATCAGCCACTCTATTCACCAGTGAGGCACTCAAATTGGGTGAAAGCTTTAGTCGGTATGATCCAGTAAGATTTACTTTATCTTTAACTTATTCTGTTATCCCTGAACAGGTGTACAAAACTTTTCTGGAGCTAATTGTTCTTCCTTCTGGAAGAACAATTTTGGACCTTTTGGACCTTCTTAGCTAATCAAAGCTGAAGAGCTTTTTCATTATTAGGTGAATGACATCCTTCATTGCTCTCATCATGGCTGAGATACACCACTGTAGGTCTCTGTATTATTATAAGCTACATATTCCTGAAAGACTCACAAATGCAGAGTCAATTTTTCTTTATTAAAATCTGTGAAATTAACTAATTTAAGTTCTATATGGGCCAGTGATTCAGATAACATGAATAGTTTTTTTAATATTAAAACACCTTTGTTGAACACCAGCTCAATTAATAACAAGACCTATATTAAAAGTCTTTTTCTAAAGGATATGGGGTTTGAATTTTCATGCCTTTTTGAAACTAACTTGACATTTGTGAGTAGTTTTCTCATTTTTATCATTAAATCCTTTAATAGAAAACAAGGAAATACAGTGGTGTTTCTCAGCCTTTTCTTGTGTCTTGGTGTCATTATGTCATCATGTATATGAATATTCTTGCTTATGGTAGCCTACAATCTATTCATTGTCCTCAGAGAAAATAAAATCAAGCATCCAGTTGGCTCATATGACTCACCACCACAATGCTCCCAGAACAGCAGAGGCACATCCATGACAGCAGATGAAGATCTAAGCTGAGTCTCAGAGTTGTACATAAGTCCCAGGCCAAAACTGACATGAGCCTTCTGTTCACTATGATTTCATCCATAATCATTTGGCATTTAATTTACAATTCTGTTTATTACCCTGCCTCAATGTATGGGGAGCAGGGGTCATTAGTACATATCTCAAAGGTTCAAATTCTAAATTAAATCTCAGCATCATTCAGGGAAGGGGCTTTTAATTTTGTGACTGCAAAATCTTGTAATTCCTTTTTCCAAAGTACCCTCCAGAGGCTTTTCTCACTCACCAACAGTAATCAACTTGCCAGAACTTAGAAACTTCACTGGTACCTTATGAAATTCTAAATTGCTGTAAGGTCATCTTTTCATTTTTCTAACCTTATGAAATGTTGCATCTCTTCTCTTTCCTCATGTATCAGGTACATTTATATTACTGGTGGTCTACACTTTATTCAGGTATAGTGTTCTTCAGCTCTTCAAATATTACTGAATAATTTGATAAACTGAAAGCATGAGGGAAAGAGGTAAATACAAAAAAATCCAAAATACACACTTTTATCTTGATAGTACAACTCAGAAATATTCTCTATTTTTTCCAGCTGCACTAGACATGTTACTTTAAATACATTGCAAAAAATTATTCAAACCACCTTTTTTTAAAAATTATACTTTTAAAGGTATATTAAGATTGCTAGGTTTTTCATGGTATTGATCTGCTGTTCACCTCTCTACACAGCTATTCTTAGGACAGCAGAATTCACCGCAGGATTGACACCTTTATGGATATATGCAACAAACAGTAGGCTGCCGTGGACTCAAAAAATGATTTTACACAAGCACAGAAAATAATAAGTCCAAGTCCCATTAGGAATTGGATTTCTTGATGCATGACAAAACCCCAACAAATTCTTCAAAAATGTGATTGCTATGAGAGGTGAGAAGAAAGAAGTCTTCAGCTAACATGTGACAGTCAAGCAAATCTTAACTAGTGGATAACCCTTCCTTTTCGGTAGGTGGGCCAAGGCAATAGGAAAGGAAGACCTTCCAGCACAGTTCTCAACAGCCTGGTGTACCAGAACACACCACAACAGGAGCAAACACGCACCCTCAATGATATGGCAGTCATCCAGCCACTGACCAGTGGCACACAAGGCCTGAGGTGACTTAGATTCCCCAAGGCTGTGGTGACAGATGTGGAAGTAAAGGTAAGGTCTGGGTGTCCATAACTGTGGACTAAGCAGGTTGTGGTACCAGCAGTATAGCCCACATGGAGACCACCAGAACTAGCATAAACATAGTTTTACCTCATGTAATATTCTCAGGAAAAGGAGAACCATGGGGAAATTGCACATGCATTTGTCAACCATAGTACAAGGATGTCTCCCAAAAAAGGACATGAAAACAGATCTAGTCCAGAAGCAGTGGCACATCTTGTTTACATTTAAAGCAAAGTTATTAACCTCAGGACACACTGACATAGCAGGTGATATTGCTTCATACTATCTGCCGTAGCCACATCAGTCTGAAGGCAGCACCAGACTCAAACCAACAACATCCAAACAAATGGGAAAGGTGTTACACCATCATGTTTCTGGAAGTTGAACACTGTGGTACTGGTGTCTGGCAGTAATGCTTTGTATATTTTTTAAGCCTGATACTGTAAGGCATCGAATGCATGTGAATCTAAGCAGGGGAACAGAAGTATATTTACAACAAATCCTACCACCTATGCCTATAGGTTAAGGTGTGTATATAAGGAGGTGACTGAAACATTGAGGGGTCCCTCCATCATCGCAGATGCAGGATGTGATCTCTTGGGAAAACTAGTAGACTATTACTTGCATCTCCAGCATAGCATACTCTATGATTGACAAGAAAGTGAAAAACTCAGAGTTCTCAGCTGTCCTGGTTTCAGCTGGGACAGAGTTAATTTTCTTCCTAGTAGCTGGTATAATGCTGTGTTTTGGGTTCAGTATGAGAAGAATGTTGGTAACACACTGATGTCTTCAGTTGTTGCCAAGTAATGCTTAGACTAAGTCAAGGATTTTTCAGCCTCTCATGCCCAGCCAGCAAGAAGGCTGGAGGGGCACAAGGAGTCAGGAGGGGACACAACCAGGACAGCTGACCTAAACTGGCCAAAGGGGTATTCCATACCATAGGACATGATGCCCAGTATATGAACTGGGAGGAGTTGGCCTAGGGGGTGATCACTGCTCGGGAACTAACTGAGCACTGGTCGGCGAGTGGTAAGCAATTGCATTGTGCATCACTTGTTTTGCATATTCCAATCCTTTTATTATTATTATAGTCATTTTATTATTGTTATTATTATCATTACTAGTTTCTTCCTTTCTGTTCTACTAAACTCTTCTTATCTCAACCTGCAAGTNTCTGTTCTCCTAAACTGTTCTTATCTCAACCTGCAAGTCTTACCTTTTTTTTTCCAATTCTCTCCCCCATCCCAGTGGGCAGGGTGGGAGTGAGTGAGCAGCTGCATGGTGCTTAGATGCTGGCTGGGGTTAAACCACAACATCAGCATATACATCTACAAAACATGAATGCATATATATACTGTTATCTTAAAAAGGTGACTAAGCCTTTCCTAAGGTTTTGCAGAGGTATTACAGAATCTGTTTCTAGCTGTCAGGTTATGAACAGGAAAAAAATATTTACATTCTGCAAACTGAACATATGGATGGATTTCCCATACACAAAGAGCAACCTTTTTTTTTTTTGTCTGGATTACTATTATTTATAGGAAATAAAAATAATATACATGTTTCTGTGTAAACATACATGGAGGTAAAAAAGAAAAAGGGAAGAAGAGAAAGCATGCTGACAATGATGGTGATGAATTGCATACAGAAGGCATTAAAAATGGTAGATCCTGAAATGACTGTGGGATGTGCGTAGTTAATAAATTTCCTAAATGCTTTCCAAGTGTGAGAACTGTTGACACCCATCAGCTTTCATTTCCTATCCACATGATACCAGATAACAACACATATTTGGTTTTCCTCTCATCACAACTTGTAATGCCCATTAATTTATTGCCCACTCTAATTGATACTGACATCAGTAGACATCTTAGCACAGTCTTAAGATACTGAACCACTGGTCAGTCTAGAGAGAGCTTTTAAGAGCGTGACAAACAGGTTATTAACTCACACAGAACTTTCTTCGTTAATAACTCTTTGATGCCACCAAACATAGTGCAAATAGGTATCACTTCATCAGTTAAACAACCATTCAAAAATTATGTTCTAGGGAAGCAGAAACTTCTCAAAAACCAGTTGTAAAAAGGCTACCCAGGATTTAAAACTAACTTGAATGGCTCAAGGGCTACATAATATAATACGCAGACATTCAAAACATAAACAAACAAGAATGCAGTGGTTCAGAAAAGGGTTACTTGTTTACTTCAAAATCTTCTGTTTCATACAATAATATAACACATATTGGAGAATACAGAACAAAAATATTTGGAGGTCATTTTAATTTTCTGATGAAAATAACTTTACTGAATATATAAGCCAGTTAATAGGATACTATGACTGAATTCTGGTTTTGTGCATGTTTGTTTCTGTTCTGGGCTTTTGATTTAATTAAAACTAGTAGCAGATGGAATATCTTCTCTGGATCTCTCTGCCAATTTTTGTAGTTCTGTAATAAAATTTTCCTACTTTAAAAAATGTTTTCGCCTTTGTGGTTTCAAAACATCCACATAAACAACACAGAGAATTCACTATAGAAAAGAAACAAAAAAATCCACGATAAAGTAAAGACTGGAAAAGAAAAAAATAAGCACACTTAAATACACAAAAGAAAAATTTCCCCCAATTGCTCTTACTCAGTAGTTTTAGGAGTTACTTGTAGTAAAAACAATTAGCAGTACTAGTTAAAGCATGATTTTTAAGTCTTTAAGAAAAAGTTCAATTACTGAAGATCTGTTTTAGAGCTGGAGTCCTGTATTATTGTTTACTGAGTATCTCATTAGTAATAAGGGTTCAATAATTCAAAGAACAAGCTACTGAGGATATTGGTGTATTTTCCATTTCTTGGTGTTGCCAAATCAAAGCTTGTTGCTGGAAGACACTCTCTAAGCAGTTACAGCTAGGGCTCAACACACAATTAACTACGTGAAATCCCATGGCCTGTATTATGCAGAGTCCAGTTCCAATACTTAGTTGCCTCTTCTTGCCTTAAACCTAACTTCAGGAAGCATTCCTGTCACGTCCATTACCTCCCTGTACACATGAATTTTGAAAGGGACCTAAAAGGCAATAAACTAACTCAGAATTGGGTGTATTCACAACAGGGGCATACACAGGTTTATAAAGAATGGCAGCCACCAGAGCTCTCCTCACATGTGCAGCTGCTTTGGGAAACATCTGAAGCAGACTCTCTTCTGGAGCTCTCAAGGCATCCAACTCCCAAAAATTAATGCTGCAAAGTCAGAAAACATTTCGTGAATGGTTGCAGCACTAAAGGTAATTTGTCATCTTCTTAATCGATGAAAAGAGTTTTTATCTGCATATTACTCATAGAATTCACATCTATTGTAGTCGGCCACATCACCTCTAGCTATCTTGATTTACATTAGCTTTCTTTACTTTCCAACATATATTCCAGTCCTCATCCATTCAAAATTCAAGAGATCAGAATTTCCACTAAAACCTTGTAGTTCATAAACTGAAACGGTTTGACAATAAAACATAAGTGCTAAAAAGCTTTGAATTTGAAAAGTGCCTCAGAAATATTATTTGCCTGAAACAATCAGCTCTCCTGACTTTTGGTTTTCCAAAGGCTAGATAACTATGGCAAAATCCGTCACTCTGCACAGTCAGTGGAGAGAACGAGGTAACTCCAGAGGACAATCAGCATGCCAAGATTTCAGCCTCCCCACTGGTGATGACGAATCTCTCTCAGCTGTCCCAGATGCAACTGATGGCCACTGCTCTGACTTGCACATATTGTAAATTCCAGGCACCTTGGCTGAGGCAGACAAACCCACTCCAAATATGTGATTGTAGAAGATACAGAAAAAGCTGTATAATTTGGAAAGACTTGTAGCTAAAAGGTTGCTGGGTTACTTAGCAAGTAACAAGGCTATTGTTCTGAAGGTCTTGATTTCACCAGTGAATCATCGCTGTACTTTGTCTTGGCCCCAACACACTTTCCTTGTGACAAAGTCATAACCTGACCTGATGCATTAACAGATTTCCAATCAGATATTTCATCTCCCATCCTCGACTTCCAAGATGTCTTGCTGCTGTTGCTATTAACCCAAGTAACAGAGCTCATTTCAGAACCTTTATTCCCAGATCTGTCACTTACTTGCTCCACAGCCTTACATAAAGCCATAACGACAGTGATTCAGCTTCAGCAGCCTTAACCCAGGGATTAAAACAATAATCCCACTTTGAAGAGCATAGGATGCATAGATGAAAAGTGTTTTTATAGGAGCAAATTGTTATGTTGTCAGTAGTGAAATTGATACTATTGTCTCCAGAATACAAGTGAAATATCCATCAGGTTCCTTGTTCTTGTTTATCTTTTAACAAAAATATCATTTTCTAAAAGAATATTTCAAGAGATATATAGGAGAGAGAAGCAATCAGACCGTGTCTAAGAAAAATGAGTAATCTATTAGCCTGCATACAATATGGACTAGACAGTATGCTGGCTTCAGCTCTAGTGAAACCCATGATGAATTCCAATCTTACAAGACAAATTGCAATAAACCATACAAACCCCATTTCCTTTTTTCCTCTCCTCCTTCAATAATCTTTAACAGTTTTCAGTTGTTATTTTATGGCCTCTATATATACTTTTTGACTCTTCTTTAAGTATCAATTAAGTTCATTTTGAAACCATAGATAACAAAATGTTATTGCTATTTTGCAGGTGACTTAAACTATGATGACAGTGTTATTTAGACCAATACATGATTTTCTTGAACAACACTGAACAGTGTCAGCTGCCTTTCTCTATCCCCCGGGCTCCATACTAGGATTCTTCATCACTCAAGTATAGCACAATTATGTCACCAAAGTTTCCTAGCTTTTTTCCTGGAATTGCTCACAGAAATTTGCCCATCAGTTGGAAAAAATACCCCAGCTGGATTTGGGCGCACTGTTTTGGGCAGGTGGGTGGGGGGTGCTAACTTCATTTTTTTCCAATGAATTTTAGTCTATATATTCAAATTATTCCATGTTTCTCTCAAGATTACAGCCTTAAATTTTTTCCTCATTCTTCATTTGGAAGGCAAGTGTGGCTACGGAGCACATTACCACCCCTGTATAGTTCAAAGTCTGTTCAAACAATTGCATCAACTCCAAAATCCTAACAAGTCGTCTCTTTAAGCACCTGGGAGTAAGATTGTCTACACAGAGATGAGCAGCAAATGATAGTTATTGTGCTGGGCAGAAGCAGTCCCCACAGAAATCCTATTGCTCCCCCAAAGGTGTCATGGGAAAGTCTTTGTGTCCCTACACAGCACCCCTAAGCTCTTCCCATCTGTTGAAATCAGTAATGCTGCAGTTTGACTTCTTTTGGCAGAGTGACAAAAATAAACATTACACAATGACTGTGACACAGCTTTTACACAAACAAAATGACTTCTCAGCCATGATGATTTGGGGAGTTTTCAGGAAACCAGCATTTTTTCCCAGAAAAAAACAATTTCTGGTTTGTTTAAACTTGAAAATATGAACCAGGCTGACAAATTACAACTAATAATTTGATTAATTATCTTAAGTACTCTATCATCCTGACATTAAGAACAAAGTTTCTCAGTGATTTGAGCAATGTCACCATATCCCTGTCCCTACAGCAAAACTGCAGAGAGTCCAGCTTGAAAGAATTATCAAAAAATCAATATCTTAGTGTGAGACATTTTCTTCCTGGAGAGCAAAGTTATTTTAAAATGCTTCCTGGTTTGTCATAATAGATGAATTACACATTGTGCTTGCCTTCTCTGCTAATCTGTACCTTTTAAAATATTTATCTGATCAATATCCATCAAGACATATCTCTTTTAAGTTGCTTACCACTGCTGAAACACAAATCACTGAAATAACTCTAAGAAAAACTGTGTACATCCACAGGAGTAGAAATTACATAGATAATAATAAACAAGCCAACAAGTCACTGAATTTAGAAGCAGTTGTTGTTGTAAGGTACTTGTAACTTTACATGGGCATTAGATATAACCCATTTTCTGTTTACCTGTCTACTATACATTTCTTTGAGGTGACTGTATTTTATTGACCTTTACCATGTGTAATCACTAGCACAATTCCATAGCTGTGAGCCGGTCTGAAGGCTGTGGAGGATGTTTGCTCACATATAGTAACCTGCCCATGACAGGGTCTTCCCACTGAACTGAAAACCTTGCATCCTGATTAATGACCATACTCACTGCTGAAGAACATAAGCCATAATCTGATAATTGGGTTCTAAATTAAACAACCCAACCCTGCAAAGCACTTCTGCTGTTACCCATGTAAGCAGGCTTAGTCAAATAGGCAAGGATTTGCAGGACTGGTCTTCTGGCTCTGACCTGGGATAAGTAACTCTGAGGGAGGACTGTGGGAAGACTGACAATAAATAAGACCTTCCACTTCCAATTTGAACTTTCACATGATCTGACCACTGAGAGCTGGATCTCGCATCCTTGCCCTGAGCTGGGTGGGGGACCCTGGGAACCTCTGAGGGAAGCCATAGGAGCCCACGCCAGCTTAGTGGCATCTAAGTAATCCAAAGGAGACAGCGAGCTGTGCCCCAAGCCTCTCTGTCTTACACACCTGCTTCCAACTTGCAGCTCACAGCCTGCCCTGTCTCCATGTCAGGTGCCTAATTGTATAATGGAGAGAGCTGGAAATCTAATGTATGCAGCAGCAGAAGAGGAAATCTAAAGAAGGGAATCCATCAATTTGTGTTTCATATTTCAAATAGTGAAAAACATTAGACAGGGCTTATAGGGAATGCTGATTCCAGATTTCAGCCAGAAAGGAAATGCAAATCAATAGCGACATACAGCAGAATAAACTAATCTAATTGGTATGGAACTCACAAAATACAGTTCTTCAAGCCTTCTGACATGCCCGATTGCCCCATCTTTACTGTTTTGGCTCAATTATTTAATAAAAAAGAATATTATTCATTAATAGAGGGGCACAGTTGACTCAAGTCTACCATTTATCATTATTTTTATCAAACTGCTCTATTATGGCTAGCACATGATTTCTCTTGCAGAATTATTGTAGAAATAAGTTTTAACAGTGTTGGCAGTGGGATGATATTCAGGCAAACAAACTTCCTAACTCAGTAAAAATTAAGGTTAGCTGTGACAGATTCCTATTCAAAACATTGACCAAATCCCTTAGACAATTAATTACTGCAATATTAGTCCAAAATATTTTATTGATACTTCTTTGTCATTTACCTGTTACCATTGCCTGTTGCATTATTTTCCTTCTTTGTCCTATATTTCTAGAATTACACATACTGTCTTTTCTTCCAATTGCTGCATTTATTTCATTCTCAGTTTATTTCCACGTTCTAGCTCACTCAATTAAACGTTGTATCTAGCTTTGCAAGATTGTTACCCACCCCCATGTTTTCATCCCCCTCAGGAAAAAAAAAATTGCATGCTTTTTGACTTTAGCTCTGACTTTATTCATTGTAGTAGTGAAATCTGTTTCAAAAACCAGATCTTTGTTTTAGCGTTCCATAATGCAAATTGTTTATTCTTTCCATTCACTGATAAATGCATCATATGTTACAGTCTCCTTCAGAGCTGAAATTTGCTCTGAAATTATCTGGTACCTGGAATATCTCTCCAATGTAAACTAATCCTATGTGGTAGTTCAGAGCTTACATTTACACCTTGCACCCAAACCAGCTCTAAACAAGCCTGGACAAGTACCAGAAGCAGTGTCATGGCGCTGCCAGTCATGTATTCTGCTTTGGATACCTGCATTGTCTCTAGGTGTTTCCATACTCCTCTCCAGTGACTTCAGTAGAGTCTGTTTAACCCTTTTCATGAGTGTGATCGGCAGAAGGAAGGGACAACTAACAAGAGGAAGGCTGGATGGAGGAATCTCTGTAGCGCTGTGAAAAGCACCCACCACCTCGGCTCTTGTTGGTGTCAGTAATGGCAGCCTTCAGACTACTCAGACTGATGCCAAGAAATTAAGCTGCTGTGAAATAGCATCCTGGAGAACATTTTGTATTACCCACCTCACTCGTTGCACTGAGCATTTATTGTATAGACTGCAAGGCCTCAGCTTGGTGGGTTGTGCTGAAGGGATCAGAGCCTAATGCATAACTAAAACCCCAATCACTAGCTTAGACTCCAAATCACATAAAAAAGGATATCATCCTCATTCCCGGTCAAAAACAGGTTGCACTCAAAAGTTAGCAGCATTAACAGAAGTAACTCACCCACTGCAAGGGCATGGAGAGACTTGGTTTGTCACAGGGAGCTCTCAACCCTGGGGGTACAAGGACTGCTCTATAGTGAGACAACTGAAGATATGAGACCTGTCTGCTCTCTGTTTCTCAGATTTTTCCTAATGGGAAGAGATTTTTTTCTTCCCCCTTTTAATGATAACAGTGGGGCTCTATCAAATAATGACTACTGGGAGCAAAAGAGTAAAATAGGAGAGAAACAAAGTCTGAAACTGTTTTAATAATCCAAACAGCTCAGAAGCCACCATGACATATAATTCATGGGTAGAAACTGCCCCCACTGTTTTGAAGGTAGCAAACACATCCAGCAGCATGCTGTCATTTCAAAGGCACTCTGACAGAAGGGATCTTGCAAAAGAAGAAGCCTAGTGAATCACCTATAGACAGCAACACCCTGATGTCTTTGAAAGCTCTTCACCTTTCTTACTTGTTTCATACACATGGATGGTTTGCAGTGTATATGCTTTTCAGAGTCAATATTCAAAGGAGTGCCATTTCTCCCGCACTAATTATTTGCTCTGTAGAGGTCTTTAAAAACATTGGATATTAACTTTTCATCAGCCAAGGTGTTTCAAAGCAGTACCTCAAGAGGTTAAGACGGAGTGTAGCACAAACCCAAAAGTTGCATATCAAATGATCCTTTGTTTCCACAGAAAAAGATTTCAGAAACAAGTACCCTTTGAAAGAACATAACATATATAAAAGAAAAGCAGACTAGCAGACTATTTGATTGTTAAAGGACTACAGCAGATTCCTATTTTTGCAGCTTAATTAGTAACAGGCTCTGGGTTTTCTCAAGAAATACAAGGAATGGCAGTCATACTCTGTGGAAGTCACCTGTATAATTATTTCTGGCATCTATTACATTTTCCATTATAACTTTCATATTCTCTCAAACCATTTTTCTATGCTAAGGGCATCTTCCCTTTTCTAACTGGCTGCAATTTCACAGCAGGATGCATTTAGCAGATGAGAAACTAATTTTATATTCTCTAAATTGTCGTATTTATTGGGAGCACCATGAAGTGACCACTAGGATACCTGGAACCTCATTCTCAATTACAATGTGTCCTACATTGATTTAAAAATTGATTTCAGTAAAGCTGGCAGCTAAGTGACAACTCCAATTAACTGATATGTTTCAAATTATGTAAGATACGTGAAGAAAATAGGTCCAAATTTGAGGCAGACATTGGAGAACACTAATCATTTAATTATTAATAGAAATTATTCTAATAAAATATATCACAGGTTTGGAGATCAAAGCTACAGAGTAAATGATAGTGCAAATTACTTCCCCAGTTCGCTGTCACTCACAGGAGGCAGAAGATTTTTTAATAAATGCTGAAGACATTGGACAGCCATGAGGCATTTATGTTACTGTTTCAATGCATAT
>VYZV01032394.1:268653-326336 GCA_013401275.1 Pandion haliaetus | reverse complement strand
CACCATTTCCCACAGCATTTTCCTGGACAAAGGGGCTGCTCATGGCTTGGACAGGTATACTCTTCACTAGGTAAAAACTGGCTGGATGGCTGGGCCCAAAGTGTGGTGGTGAATGGAGTTAAATCCAGTTGGCAGCCAGTCACAAGTGGTGTTCCCCAGGGCTCAGCATTGGGGACAGTTCTCTTTAATATCTTTCTCAATGATCTGGACCAGGGGATCAAGCACACCCTCAGTAAGTTGCAGACAACACCAAGTTGCACAGGAGTCTTGATCTGCTCGAGGGTAGGAAGGCTCTACAGAGGGATCTGGACAGGCTGGATCGATGGGCTGAGGCCAACTGTATGAGATTCAACAAGGCTAAGTACCGGCTCGTGCACTTGGGTCACAACAACCCCATACAACGCTACAGGCTTGGCAAAAAGTGGCTGGAGATCTGCCTGGCAGAAAAGGACCTGGGGATGTTGTCGATAGCCAGCTGAATATAAGCCAGCAGCGTGCCCAGGTGGCCAAGGCGGCCAATAGCATCCTGGCTTGTGTCAGAAATCATATGGCCAGCAGGACTAGGGCAGCGATCATCCCCCTGTACTTGGTGCTGGTGAGGCCGCACCTTGAGTACCGTGTTCAGTTTTGGGCTCCTCACAAGGCAGACATTGAGGTGCTGGAGTGCATCCAAAGAAGGGCAACGAAGCTGGTGAAGGGTCTAGAGAACAAGTCTTCTGAGGAGCGGCTGAGGGAACTGGGGTTGTTTAGCCTGGAGGGGACACCTCATTGCCCTCTACAACTACCTGAAAGGAGGTTTTAGTGAGGTGGGGATCGGTCTCTTCTCCCAAATAACAAGCAATAGGACAACAGTAAATGGCCTCAAGTTGTGGCAGGGGAGGTTTAGATGGGATATTAGGAAAGATTTCTTCACCAAAAGGGTTGTCAAGCAGTGGAACAGGCTGCCCAGGGAAATGGTTGAGTCACCATCCTCAGAGGTATTTAAAAGATGTGTAGATGTGGTGCTTAGAGACATGGTTTAGTGGTGGACTTGGCAGTGCTAGGTTAGCGGTTGGACTTGGATGATCTTAAGGGTCTTTTCCAACCTAAATAATTCTATAATTCTATGATGCAGGAGTTAGGTCATATTACACATTGCTGAACCCAAATAGCTCAACTCTTGCTTGGTTAAAATGAAACTTGCTTTCTCTGTTTTCTTTAGTTTTTATGATGCGTTAAGCTCAGCTCATGTTTTTTTGCTTTTCACTGCAGGCAAAAGTTAGAGATTTCCTTTTGGTTAGGAAGCAAAATACCAAATGCCAAGATAATTGCATCATTTTTCCTCTGGCCAAATTAAACACCAAATATTGAGTCTCACGGTGCAATGTCAAATTGGCAACACTGCACAGGAGGATCATAATGCTCTCTACTGACTTTAAGAAACCTATTATTACCTTTCCACAGTTTATACCTTCTCAGGTTCAGATCACACTAATAAT
The DNA here is from genome assembly GCA_013401275.1 of Pandion haliaetus. NCBI lineage: Eukaryota > Metazoa > Chordata > Aves > Accipitriformes > Pandionidae > Pandion > Pandion haliaetus. The sequence goes on along the minus strand of VYZV01032394.1, from coordinate 324,858 downwards.
TAGGCACTTCATGAACAAGAAATTCCAGGTAACTGCCCTGTTATGGGCATCATAGAACATCTCCAGTGACAATTACATATTTTGTCTAAAAATCTTTATATACATTATACATAGGAAGAAGTAAATATGAGAACATCCACAAATAAACACTGTTTAAAGGCTTTAAAAATCAAACCCTTAATGTGAGAGTCACGTTTTAAACATTTCCTGCAACGTCACAACACATCAGCTCAGTTTTAAAGCAACACTTACTGTTTCAACTCACCAGCACATCCATTTACCAACAGAAAAGAAAATGCACGCGCAATCATATGCCCTCTTCAAAAGAAAGGATAAGTAATATAGGTATTTATCAACTGAGCACATTTCAGGAGCAAAAAGGAAGAGAAGGAGCAAAAGACTACATTTTATGGCTTTTTCGCTGTTTAATATTTACACAAGGAAAAGTCTATTTGTCTTCAACAATGCCACAAATTACTGACGACGCATTTAGATTTGGGCATTATGTAGCAAAAATAAATGCCTTTTTTCTTATTCCAAGCTGTGTAAAATCAATCACAGATTACATCCTTGGAGTTTGCTCAGGTACTTTAAAACAGGCAAGCAGAAGACGAACGGCAACTTTTAAACCTCATATTTGCTGCTGTACAATCACTCTAACTGAAATCTCCCTGCTGCCACCCAGTAAGCCTTTCTCCAGAAAATGAACACAATGCACTAGCAACATCCAGACAAGGGAACAGTACAAACAGGTTATGATGACAACTGAATCGGATGTGTAACACTTTAAGTGTCTACTAACTAATTCTGCATTGTAATAGAAAAGCTTAAAAAAGAAAAGCATGACATCCACATGAATGCCAAATTAATTCATTATGATCAGTGCTACCACAATGAGCACCAAATTAATTCATCACTGTAGAATACACAAAGCACTACCCACTCGTTATACTTACTGACGAAAAATAAAAGGATGCCTATCCTCAGCAGATACGTACGTGGTCACAGGTACGGCTGACCACAGAGACACGAGGAATGTTAGGCATAGCGTCCATCCATCTGCGCCTGGCACGCAGTGCTGTTTTTAAACATAGACTCTGAGTGGTGGTCAGCCTCCGCCAGCTGAGGAACGGGGCTACCTCCAACATACAGCACGTGCTCATTTCCCCAGTACACAAGGAACCACTAATGAAACCTCCTTTCTTCAAACCTGATGATTTCATTCATTTTCTCAAGGCTTTCTCTTCTCACAGGAAAATAATGAATACCAAATATATCTGCAAAACCTCTTCAGTCTTCAATATCTGCCCTGCATAGCTTCTAGTATCAAATATATTCATTCAGACCGTTGGGCCTTTCCACTGGACTCTTTTGAGGCACTGTAACTCAACTGTATTTGATAAAATGGAAGTCTGAGAAATTATTTGTCGCTTTTGGAAAACTTCCACTCTTCCATGAACAGCTGAGGCATGACTGCAAACCTTGAAGTTTTTGCCAGGGATAACTTACATAATGGCAGCATTTGATTTTGAACTGAAAGATCACTGAGCGAGGGTCTCTTGAAGCCTTCTTCATCTCCTACCTTCTGAGGCTCTGCCCTTTGCTCATGCAGCATCTGCTATTTTTCAGCCTGACCATATGCTCCTAAGAAACTTACAGGACTCCGACTCTCTCGCTGTTCCCAAGAAGGCCACAATTTCTTTGCAAGGGAACTCATTAAGAAAAAATAAATTTAAAAACCACCTGTAACGGAAGGATGGAAACTGTTTCAGCATCTCATCCTCCTTGCTGGATTTGAGGCCCAGTTGCCCACACTAAAGGGAAACCGCTCCTGTGAACATTAGGGAAAGCAGAGGCTCCCGCAGGGAAAGACACCACAAGGAGAAGTTTTGGCGCATCGTTGGAAATCCTCTGTCTTTAGATCATCATTCAAGTCATCTTCCTAAATTACAAGGACTTTGGAGAACGCTGCTGAGAATTAAACCTAGGAAAGAGCCCATGGCTTTCTGAAAGGCGTTTTTAGCAAATTCTGTACTTTGTCATCTGCTGGGTCATTAAGAAAGAAACAGTCCTTTAAGGTATCCTTTGAAATGAAGATACTGCATTTAGAACTGCAGAGATGTGAAATTGCGTAAGTTATGTCCCTCCACCAAGCAAGCACATACTCAGCAATGTCTTGCTGGAGTATAACACTCTGACAAAATATTTTTTCCTGTTACGTACCTTAACACTGCTGAGTGAAAAACAACCAGAAGCTCAGGAGATGGAAATTTTACACCCACCATGTCTAGATACGAGTTCCTCTTAGGACATCCTGCCTCCCCCTTAGCTATTGAATTCATTAATAGAAGGGTTATTCCAGCAGAATTTGGGGGAGAATTTTCATCCTTCCTCCCCCTCTCTCCCTTCTTCCCTTTATAGCATTTTGCTAAGCTAGAGAGCAGGAATCCAGGCATCACTCCCAAACCAAACCTGGATATCTTTAATGGTAGCAATGCCAGCTAAGCTTCTTGTCGTAGAACTGATTTAAAAACCAGAGCATTATGTCCTTTAGAGGATCCAAAGATTATTTTCAGAAGTGCTGATAACAAGCAGACGCTCGTTGAAAAGACCATTGCAGCGGAACTGTGTGCTAGTTCATTTCAGCACATCCTGTTTACAGCCTGTGCTACTTTCTAAGTCATTCAACCATGACAATTGTTGTCCTTCTGAATATGTTAATTGTGATATTTTTATACAGCTCCAGAACATATTTACAGACCACAGCAGACTTTCAACAACAATGAAACTTGTAAGTAGTAAATATAGGACAATCATCCAAAAACAACCAGCTATCCTTCAACACATCTTGGCATTTGGGACACCATCTCCATTCAAAACATATGTCAGAGAACACTTTACAGCTCAAACGAAATGAGGTGGTTCTCTCCCTTATGCTTTCGCTTTCGTTGCAGTTTACGGACTTGCCATATACCTCCGGCAACGCCGTACAATTGCTCGTGCCCAGGGTGGTTGATCTCTGCTCCCTCCCCATCCACCTTGAAAAGGGAGCAGGCGGGAACCCACCCGAGGGTTTCCATCAGCAAAAACGCTGGGGTGGCCAACGGTGTGGAGACGCAGCGCTGGCGGCGGACACCTCCGCAACACCAGCGAGGCACCACGGCTGCCAGACCCAACCTGGGCAAGAGCTTAAATCCACCGGCTAGTTCCCCCATAAACATTTTACCTTAATAAAACGCAGAGCCCCACTTCCACTGAGGTGTTGGCAGCACTTTAAGGTATTTCCGATTGTGACAAACCCACATACAGAATTAGAGTCGTAGAGAGAGGCACAATATATTTTAATTATACATGTTTACTTTAGAAGAAAGTAAACAAAGAGAGATCGGTTTAATGAAAAGAGGCTAGCATAATGGAAGCAGCTGGAAGATTTTTTTTTTTGGTATCCCAATCATTATTTCTTCCATTCTTTAAAGTTGCTTGTGTCCCCAAATAAAGCATTTTTTACATAACAGAAATCTAAACCTATTTTTTTTTGTCCACTAAGCACAGGTACAAATGAAAGAATCTCACGACTAAAAACTCTGAAGTGTTATAAAGGCAGTATATTTTCCTCCACTTAATTTATTCAAGGTTTTTCTTTAAAAAAAATCACTATAAATTTTCAGCTCTAGTGGCAAAAGGTTTATTGGTCTTTGTACTTCATTAAAGGTTTTTTATAAAGTCATGTTTGTTCTTTTGAGTAGCAAATAAAACTACTGAAAAGGGCAGGTTGGTTTTTAAAAGAGACAGATATGACCTAAAGGGAACACATTTTACTGTAGTGAAATAAACTGAGGAAACAGTTTGCAGATTAAAAACCCCTTAAAAGGAAGCATCATCTTTGGGAGAAAAAAAAAAAAAAATCTTTGCTGAGGAAAACAGCTGGAAACAGGAAGCTTTTGTGCTTTCATCCTGCCTGCTTTGATACCACCGCATCCCCATATCATAAAAAGGCAAAGAGACTGATGTCAGCTGCATCTTATTTCAACTGTGCAGGACAGGGCGGGGGGGAGATGCTTTGTGGATCGTAAGCAAGACCATCCACAGCCCAATATACAAGTTCACAGACATGCACATATATAAGTATACCTATATACACACACACACAAATGTGTATTTATAGTCTTTGAAAAATTGATCAAATAACAGGGAAAATGAACCGGCGTTCATTACGTCTTCCAAGCCACGGGGAACAGCACCTTGTACGCTCGTGCTCCGCAATCTCAGCATTGGTATGATTTTTTTGGAGAGAGACGACTCACTTGGTGTTACTTCTCCCATGTTAGTCTGATAGTGCGTACGTGCCTCTTAGCACTTCAGAATTCAGACTAAATACCACTGGGTGTTTTTCTAACAATATCATTGTAACTCAAGATTGCAAGCTGTCCTTTTGCTGAGTGATGCTACCGGCTTCTTGATTTTAGAATTTCTTGCTTGCACTGCTTCGAGTAATCCTCTCACCAGCAGCCATGGAGAAGCTGCCTTTCTGGTGTTGTCATGCATGCCTTCTTCCCAGACAAGCTTTGCAAGTGAACTGTTATTCATACAGGACAAGTAAAACATGGCAGGAAAATATGACACAAAACCTTCCAAATCTAGTATAATCTTGGGCAAGGCAGGAGCATTTTCTTATTCTTTCCAGGCAACTAACCAAGCATATTCTTCTCTTTTTTTTTTTTTTTTAATGCTTCCCTTATGATACTGTTTCAATACTCTGCATGATGTTTCACAAGAAAACAAGAGGTATATACACAAGGACTGACAACCTTCAATTTGAAAGTTTCCATTAATGGAATTAATCATGTTTACACAACTTCCTGCTGTTAAACTTATTTCATATCCTCATATCTTTCATCCAAGCTATTTCCCCTACCAAGAAAAGAACAAAAACTTCCCCAAGGGCATGGGATCCAGTCAATTGTTAGCAGTAAATGCTCTCTCCTGCTGTCTCTCTCTGTCAGCCCATTTCAGATTCTCCTAGCTGCAGTCAGCATAGGTTGCGCTGCTCCACTGACTACCTGTCGTCTTCTGATTCCGAGACCCTGGTTTTCTGTTCCCAGTCAGAACATCGCTCCATCACTGGTCAGAGGTGGTTCACCCCCCCCCAGCAGCAGCAGCACGGTGAATTGATATACCTTATATCTGTTTCCTAGCCACATAGATGAGAAACAATTCACTGACCGTAGTCTTGATGCTTTCGCTCGGGGTCTTCTTGGGAACGAGCATCCAGAGAAGAAACACAATTGTTTCTGAGCTCAGTTCTGAGCCCATAGAGAAAATACCCCTAAGCCACATGAGGAACAACTCCTTCTCCACTTGCATATACGGAAGTTATCCCTTTCATATACCTCAGCTTCTACAGCAGGCCAGGTCATCGTGATGCCAGAAACGGGCAGGGCAGCAGTGCTCATATATGAATGGTAAATTATTACCACAAGGTGACATGCCAACTTTTTGAAGCTCAAAAGCACTAGGAACTTGAGTTCTGGGTTTGGTCCACTACCTGGGTACCATACACATGCTTAAATAATCAAAGAACCCACAAATTTATATATAGACAACACAAAAATGCACACGCAGAGATTAAAGTAAATCCAACCGATAACAAAATATAACTTTGCATACGTTGCATAACAAGTCACTTTATGAGCACTGAGTTTTCAGTATTCTCCCCTAAGAACAAGCAATTATGAAGGTGAAGAAAAGTAATGGCTTTAAAACAACACGCTAATCCCAATATTAGTGCCTTGGAAAGGGAAAACTGCCAGGAATTTGGAGTAATGCCCAGTTATCTGTCTTACCTTCAGTAATAAAACTGTACTATAAACATGAGCAAGAGAGTTAGGATACACTTTAACCTTGCTTTTTTTTTAACTATTCTTTGCAACACAAGTGATAATCTACCGGCTTTAAAAAACCCTTGTAGATACTCATCAACATGCCAACATGAAGCCTTTTATTTAGTATATATATTTTAAAAGTCTAGTTTATTTCACTCCCATGAATTACTTTAATTCTTAAATCACTTTAGCTACTGAAATAAAAAATACTGCAAGAAACCCAAAACAACGTTGGAAATGGCAACAGCTGACTCACTATTCTGAGATAGAGTGATTTCTGGCTGTGAGCCGTATCTGATGAGATCTTAACCCCAAGCTATATAACCTAGGGACTCCTCCGGCCCTGGTTAGCCTGGCTGCAGACAGCGGTCGCTGCCTTACCCTCACACCTCCCTGGGAGGGAGATGCTGTTACCCTAACTGGCAGCTCTGGGACCAGGTTTGGGGACAGCTCCGTACTGGCTCTCCAGACACGGAAGCATCGCACGACATTTGATCTCCCGATCTAGTCTGAGCTTGGAAATAACACATAGTCCTGAAGATGCTATATGCTGTTACTGCCTGAGAACTCGCTCTGAATGTGGGTCATACTAAAGAGCAGGGAAAGAACAGCAAAACAGGGAGAGCGAAAATAAAATAGAAGTTAAGATTAAAGTTCCAAGTAAGGAAATAAAAAAAATAAAAAAAAAAAATCAAACACAACTAGAGGGAAAGTTTGATTCACAAACACAGTCAAAGGGAAAGCCTTAAACTGAGCACTTGCTCTGTGCAGCATTTCTCCTCTCTCCTCAGGCTCGCTCCCTGCTGTCGCTAACTTTAGCCAGGATTGCAGCAGCCATCCTGTTGGCTTTGCCAGAGCCTGGAAAGGAAGAGCCATGGCACTGTCAGTCGGAAGAGGCTCTGGAGGCGTCTTGTGCGACCTACCACCAGAAGCAGGACTGCATCCAAGACTGGATCAGGACAGCCACGGCACAGCCCATCCCAGCTTCAGGAACCTCTGCAGACTGGGATCCTGCGATGCCCCTGGACAGCCAAGGCCAGCGCCGGGGAACCTGCCTGGGGGAGGTGGTTTCCACACTCGGCCTGAACCTCCCCAGCCACAGTTTGTTGCTGTTACCCCTGTTACGACACCTGACATTATGGGGAGACTATGGTATCGCCATAACTGCTCGCTGAACAGCTGTAGCTGTTGTCTTTTTGTTAAAAGTTTTATTAAAAGTTTGCATGTCTTCTTTCCAAACTGTGAATGACCTGGCACACCGTGAGTGCTGCAGAAAGGAGTTCAGATCAGCTTCTTGAGTCAGTTAACACTTCAGCTGATCAAATGTAACTTAGAAAGGAGTAATTATACCACAAATTTAGTCACAGGACTCCCATCACCTTTGACAGCAGGAAGAAGTTTTGGCAAATGCCTACAGATAGCCATGAAAAGTCAGAGACACAGAGTTTGCATTACGGTCTTTGAGTGGCAATGCGTGCATACGTGAAGCAGATCTCTTAAGGATGCACCGGCATGTTCTGCACACAGGACATCTAATTTCTTAGAATTTTATTGCTTCAGTTTTAGAAACACTGGTGCCAGTGCTCCTCCCATTCAGCACAAACAGTAGATTTAGACTTTCAGCCCTGGTGATTTTTGCATCACTTACTTTTATTTGGTACAGAATTTGTCACTACCTTCCTATTTTTCATTTGACTGAATGTCCTGTGTTATGGTTAATCAAAGTGAGCAATAGGGTCAGTCCCAAAATGTACGGGACAAGCTGCGCCCCTACTGGTGACCCTACCTGGAAGACAAGGGGCTCTCGGTCAGAAGCTCTCAGGTACCACCGCCTTTCACACTGAGCTTCTTTTTCAGTGTATGCAGAGTTCTGCGCACAAATCAGACGCAATGTCTGCACTTACTACTCTGGGAGATACCCTAACCGATGCATCGCAACATCAAAAATGTAGGAAAAAAAATAACGACTAGCTTTAGATGCCTGTTTTCCTGTATGTGCCTAAGCTGCAAATAAAATTATAGCAGCAGTTTGTTTACAAGCAACATCACAATTGGAACAATAACAGACTAGTAACAAAAACAACAAAAATAAAATATGAGTCAACTTGTTCTTTGCCAGACTGAGGTCTCAAGATGGGCTTGTTCTGCCCCTTGGGAATCCCAGTGCTATAAGCACAATAACAGCAGGACATGCCTCATTTCCTTCAACTGCTCAACATGGCTCTCTCCAAGATGTTTGTAAACTTCCTTCCTCTACGCATCAGGCTGTCAAACTGTCGTCAGTTCTTGGGACTAATAATATCCTGTTGATGTCTGCACGGATCAACTTCTTAAAAAAAATAATAATGTATGTGCCTTCATGCACATGCATATCGGCTAAAAAGAACAATCCAGCAACAGACCCACATAACTTGCATCTGCTGATGAGCTCTGAGGATCGAGCCCAAAGACAGCAAGGGAGTCAAAAAAAAAATTAAAAAATGGTGGACTTCATGACAGAGAATAAACAAAGCTCCTAAATACATTGGGTCAGTCCCAATACAAACTTGGTCTGCAAGAGGCAGGAATATTGACCAACTGTATTGCCTAGTCTGACACGCAGAAGCAGAGTCTGGTTTCTTGCACCAGCAACCTTCAGAAGCTCAGGATACACAGTGCCAGAGGAACTCCTCTGGGAGGGGAAAACAGGCTCTAACTCCCCAAAGGCAACGCTAGGTTTTACAGCTTCAGATGAATCTAGGCTTGGAATATGAGCTTAGAAGGAAGTTCACACACACCATAACTTGAAGCCAAACAAAAGCCATTGTGTGGAGAGAAGCATTAACAAGCATTAATATGTTTTAGATTAATTGTTAAAACACTCTGAAACAACTTGAAGGATTTGGGGGAGGGGGGGAACAAAGCAAACATTTACTGGAAAACTGAATTAATAGGATCAGATTACCCCTCAATTTGGGGGAATTATGACCTCTTCACCCCAACCCCCATACCAAACAACAGAAATTATTTTCATTCTCTTCTCTTTGGTAAACTGGGTCTGATTCTGATTTTAGTTATACAGGAATTAATCAAGAGTAGCTTCACAAAGAACAATGCGGCCCGCTTGCTCAATCTCTCCGAAAACTACATATTTCAGCATTTACTTGTGGAATTAGGCATCCACATAAATGTCAGCGTCTTTATGCTAAATGACTTGTCTACAACCACGTAATAAATAGATGTACATGCTAGGATCAGACCTGAGGCATTCCAGTGCTCCCATGCCCAGTTTCAACAGAGCATTTAAGATCCTAAATAATAAGGCTCCTTGCATCTCAATTTCTTCAATGGATGCAAGCAGGTCATTAGGAATCGAGGGATCATGTCGGATCCGGCTGAAGCTCAGGCACATGAGAGCCCATGAAGCCAAGCCTCCCAGCAATGCCTAGAGACCACCACAAAGCGTGCAGAGACCCCAAAATAACAACTATCCATGGGTCCAAACGCTGGTCTGCCTGAAAACTGTGAGGCGTACTAACTCTGCAACCTGGGATGGGCGCTCCAGAGCAAGGGGCTGCCCAGGGACCAGACCCTGTAAGGTGAGGGTCTTCCATCCCAACAAAGGGACAGAGGAGTGTAAGCCCCATCACCTTCTCCACTGAAAACCCACTCCAGCGCAGTGCCACTCTCCCCCATTAAACTTTCACATCCAGATGTCACCTACTCACTCACAAACAACAGCCTTAAGGACAAGCCCAGCTATTTACCTATTAATCCTGCAGGCATGAAAGAAAAAAATGACCGGAAAATTCTTTTGCTGTTTGAATACATTCAGATACAATGGGGAGACGGGAGAAATAACCAGACATTTAGATAGTTTCCAGAGAGCAATGAAAGAGTCTGGGGTGTGAAGTTCTGCATGTTATATGCATATTCCTCCTGTTTTATATCCCCCCTTCCTCCTCCTGTGTATTATTCATAATTCTGGGATGAATAAATTTTAGTCAGAAGGGTAAGCACCAGACAAGGAGAGCTGAGTTACTGAGGGGAACAGCGGAAACTGGTAAGAAAGGGACATCGCTAATGGACAAGAGTGCCCCAAGCACTCCAACGCCCTTGGGGGGCTCTTGACCCAATCCTGCCCCAACACTGCTCCCCATACCAGTCAGCCCAACGTACCCACCAGACGTAACCCTACACCAGTTTGAAGAGCACATGGATCTTTCAACTTCTATCCAGGATACCCTCACAAAACAAGGTTCTATTTGAAGGAGAGAAACAAGAGAGACATGAAAGCAGTATGGACTCCAAATCTAAACATACAGGTGGTTTGGGTTTGTGGTGGTTTGGGTTTTTTCCTCATTTAAAAAGGTCAGTGACATTTCTTATTGTTAAATTCTAAGAATTTTTCATTAGTATATGTCTTTCATATTTTGCATTGTAAAAAAATTTGCAATTGTGCAAAGTAAATCAATGATTCAGTAAAAATGTAAACCCAGTATAATCTAACACGAGTAAGTTTTGCAGCAGAGAGCAGAAAACAGCCATTAGTTTGCTGTGGCAACATTATCTATTTTTTATAGGAAATCTGTATAATGGAAAACACACACAACCTCTTGGAATTTTCCTATAAATATCTAAGTACTCCCAAATCACTGAGCAGAATGCAAATACAGTCCTCTTTTACTTCTTTCAGGAAATTCTCAATGACTTCCTGTCATAAAGTCCAATAATCACTGTCTCTTCTCTAACGTTTTATAATTGCTTTGCCGCTAATGTGCGTCTCAACTTTCTTTCCAGGATTAAGTAAAAAGTCTTTTCTTTCCATCCATAACTAGTCTATGCCTTTTAGCATAACACTTCTTCAGTAGCCAGAGTTGCATTTGCAATTTTCCCAGGGGATTTCATGTTATTTTATTTTACCATCATTAAAGCAAACTTGAGTTTAGTCTCATCTAAGGATATTTATACAGGTATCGTATTTTCATTATTCATGAAAGTAAATCCATACGTGTGTGTGTAAAAACATATCCCTCTGCCAGCCTTCATGACTTACTTCTGCAAGCAAAGCATTCTTCTGCTCGGAAATAGGAACTAGGCATGAGTGTAGGATATGGTGTGTGTTTATAGGAATACTTCCCTCCCTTTATGCCCACGTCGGCAACACCTACGATTCCCAGAAATCCCTCCCATAAACCTGTGTCTTTACCCTTCTCCATCTCTTGACCATGTACAATATTTATTCATATCGGCTCATTACACCTCTTGATTTGTATAGGATATTTTGAAAGATAGCATAAACGTCCCACTATATATGGGGCTATTGTTCATTTATGCTTCATATTCTCGGATGGCAGTAGATATTACAAGGAAGTGCAAAGCATTGTTTCTATTATTTTAAGTGAAGCAACCACGCACCACTCCCTAATAATTCCTTCCCCAGTTCTCAGTACTGTGCCTCAAAGCTGGACCTTGTTCTTTCCCAGTCCTCGCTGTACTTTGTAAAATACACTATAAAATTTGCTTCTATTGCCATAAATAGGCAACTCTCAGGTATTTTGGGGGGGTTTCATGTGGATGGTGAATTCCAAAGGTCAGCTTTATTGACCCATAATAAATACGTACCTGTATGCAAGAGTAATCTATTTATCCCCACTTTACTACCAATGCCACTTTCTGCAACTCACAGGATCCAGAAATCTTGGTGAAGGGGGATCAGAAATGGGAAATCCCAAGTACTCCCAGCACTAGACAGGCTTCAGGAATTCAAGGTAAAGCCTTTGCTCAGAAGAGACAGCCCATCACAATCTCCCAAAACTGAGAGCCATTACTGAGCATAATTTGCAAGCCAAATTCAATCTCATACAGATGCTGGAAATTTGTAAGCCTTACTCCATGTAAGTTCGATTAAAAAAAAAAAAAAAAAAAATTAACTGATGCCTTCTTTACACTTATGATATTCCAGACCAATCTACCCCTTAATTTCTCTTGCCAGTTCAATTTACAGATGTTGCATAGACCAGTAGAGAAGGTGATGGATGTCACATACTCATAAAGTATTTTAAATCAATTCTTAAAGGTTCAGGTTCCCTCCTGTTCCCTTAGCTGAAGGTGCTGCCACAATATCCTGAAGTTGCAAAAAAGGGTCTGTCCAACAGATAAACTACAGGGCTGGAATAAATGCCTGCAACCTGCGTGGGAAGGGTCTGCCGCTCCGGCCCAGCTGCAGTGGATCTGCATGTTACCCCTGCACCAGTGACACTGTGAGCATCACGTCTGAGAAAGTGAGGTGTGCTCACTATATTTCTTGTCCAAGTGATTTGTTCTGTACACTGGTTTGGAGACTAGGGCTGAAGAAACAGCATTTATACCCTTGGGTCAGGCTTACTGGGATGGGTGTTTTTCAACAGGTAGAAATTTACACATCTATTTACTATGCGTGAAATGCAGTTTGCGGTGACCTTCGCTCTTCCCTCAATTGCCTTTAAGAGCGTAGGGCTTGTAAGCGGGACTGGTAAGTACACCATTGTTGCTAGACACCAGGATTGGAAATTCACTGAATAAGAAAAGATAGAAAAGATCTAATCTATGCACTTACTAATGGGCTTCCTGTACGTATCTTCCCAATTAATGTATTTATAGGTTTTCCAGATACATTTGCACAGGCATGCAATTGGCAATGCCAAATTAAGTGCCAAACTCTGCTGTTCTGCCAGACATTTCAAGCCAGAGTCTGTAGGGAAAGACAGGAAAACCTCACCCTGACTTCGGCTGAAGACTTTACCTTTACATGCTCTCCTTTCTTTACATGTTAACTTCCCACGTTCCGCTGCGAAACAGTAATTCCCTCCCACCCTGGTGTGGCCGGGCAGCCGGCCGGCTGCAGGCACCTCCTCATGCCCACAGGGGACCCCCTCCGTCCCGGCCCCCTCCTCTGCAGAGCAGAGCCCGGCAGTGCCAGCCCGTGCAGCCGGACCACCTTCCCTCCTCCAGACAGCCCTTCCACCACCCTCGTCACGGCTGGGGCAGCACCTGGAGTAAACCTGCTCGAGAAGCCTGGGCACTGACACTGTCCTTGAGCGTACAAGTACTGCGGGACACGACTACCGAAAGTCTAAGCAACCCAGCTGCGCCGTGGCAAAGGCGTCCTCCCTCTCCCGGGCCGAGAAGAGGCGGACGTGCGGAGCAGGGCACCCGGCCGGGCAGCGGGCCCTGCCTCTGGGAGGCCACCAGCCCCAGGAGGTCGTGCTCCTCACTGGGACGAGATGCGGCCGCAGCACCATCACAACGGGGCCCCGGCACCCCGCCGCGGGCAGGCTGCCCCGTGCTCCCGCTAAATCCTCTTTGCCATCGCCTACAGCAATGACAAGTTTTGGCCATTAGGCTAACATCTTCCACAGCTGATTAGAAGAAAAACAACCCTCCCCCCGGAAACCCAAACAAAATGCTTTTGGCCACTCTTGAGAGCAAGTCCAGGGAAATACACAGTGGTTTGGCCACATGGCAGTTACTGGCAACCACTAGTGGATTGGGCAAAGGCATGAAATTTGACCATAGTGGGGTCTCCGAGTGAGGGATTTACATGAGGAGTTAGTTAGATACGGGGTTTCCTATGTGCATATATAAACAAGTATATGAGTTACATACTCCCATATACACAGACGAAAAGAAATTAAGTTCAGTGAGCCTCGCTCGTGTACACCAGCACCGCGGTGCAAGCACACAGGCAAGGATTCACCTATAACATAGACAAACTGCTTCCAGGAAACTCCTCTTAGCTGTTAATTGCCCATGTAAAATAATTGGGTAACAAGTCTGGGCACACTACGTACATTGGCAGATCATTACACGTTTCTCCAGATAGCCTAACAAAGTACTTTTTAAATGGAGACAATTTTTGCAAATTGATCAGAGTACAAGTACAGTTCCTCTTGTCCTTCTTGTTGTTCCATATATTTCCTTACAGTTAACTAATTAGGGAGCCTACCCCTTCTATAAAGGAAAACTCTTCCCAGTCATCTTCTGATCCTGCACTAAAAACATATTTGCAATAATAGCTCCTTTAATTCAGAATTAACCGAGTTACTGTTTGAATTACAAGAACTACATCAGAGTAGTTTCCATGGTAGAGAGATGATGTCATTCACTGGAGTATGACTTCAGCACAGGAAAAGACTGAAAGAGAAACTGGACTGGGACAGAAACATTATTAAAAAAACAAATCCGCAGTAAAATTAAAGAAAACGCACATATTTAATTTTGTCCATTTTCTTCCACAAAATGAAGAAAAAAATGAAAAGCAACAAAGCAAAAGCGAAGGCAGCTACAAGGCTTCCGCGCTTTCCAAGGCAGAAACTCTGCGCGAGGTGCAGTACAACAGAGCAGATATCTAGCACTGCCAGAGTAAAACCAGTGATAAATATTTATATTAGTTATCAAATTCAGAGCTCTGCTGCTGACTTATTATATGACTTCAGGCAAGTGACCAAATCTACACTTATCTGTCTGCCGGCGTGCCGCGAGCGCCGCAGGAGGCAGGGAGCCGGCTGAGCACGGTGTGAGCCACGCGCCGGGAGCCGAGCCCTGGCAGTGCCGGGCTCACCTGGCACAGGACGCGGTGATGCTATCTGTGCCACGGCGAGGGGCTCTGCGGAAACACCGCTCGACCTGCGGCTAAACCAGCGGCGGGCGTGCTGCTAGATGCAACTGGGTTGCAGAGGAGACACTTCGAGCAGCACCATGAAGAGGCATCTCTCCTACGTTTAAGAGGATTAGGACGTTTTTTTCTCTTTGGTTGCCCAACCAAACAAAGCTGAATTAATGAGTCACCACTTCTGCTTATGTCAGCATCACCCTTTGGCTGAAGCACTCGTTCCTCATAACGTTAGTAAGAGGAGTTTGCCCTGCAGAACGAGCCAGAGATTTCTGAATCTGAACTCCTCTGCACAGAAATTTGTTTTCAATTTTCTCAAATCCAGGTATTCTAAAGATTGACCTCAGTGTAGTCTTTTAAGCTTGCTCCAGGGATTTAGATATGGTTTATGGGCTGCAACATGACTAGTTAAACCAACCCTTTAATCTCCTCTTCACAGTTCTAACATACTCTGTTCTCTCCCATTTAGAATTTATACTGACTACAGGTTTCGATGCTTGAAATGTGTTTTATAGAGAATAAACACCACAAGTGCTCTTTATTTCCTTCTCATGCAATCTTTCTATCGTGGCCCCTTCCCAGCATGTTGGGGACAGGGAGAATAAGGAGAACAAACCAACCTTTATTTTAAATTTTCCAGCAACAGACCTGCAACTTCTATTCTGTGGCCAGTACTTCCTTCAAACAGAGCCTTTCACTCCACCCGTGGTATTTTCACACAGTGATCTTGTTACCCCCCTGACTTAAAGAAGATTAGGACCGAGAGGAAAGTTACACTCGGTTCCAAAAAACTGAATAATGCATCAAATTCATCATTCCAAATTGAAGGCTGGTACAAACTACCAGAGCTGCAGGGAAGCCGGTGGGGCCGTGCTGGCCCCTTCCCTCACCTGTGCACCCAACCCACAGCCTTCGCTTGCTGCGCCGCATTAACAATTTGCTTCCTATTTTACAAAATGAACAAATAATAAGAAAAAAAAAAAAAAAAAAAAAAAGGCTAGCCCTATATGCCCGGTGGAAAGAGAAACTTTGCTACGTGGATACTGACCTTGTGCTAGCGTGTTTAGCTTGCAGGAAGGTGCTGCTGAACTATCAGGTTAAGGACATCCCGCATGGCGCCCGTCACGGTGCCAGCCCGTGGTGAGTGCCAGCACCTCGCACAGCATCGTGCCTGTGCCTCAGCCTAGAAGTGGTTTGTGATGGTTTGGCTGAATCTATAATAGCCGTATAAACTATAAAAATTTTAGGACCTCGGAAGAGAAAAAAAAATCAAATTTGTAATTGGTTACTTTTAACGACATTAGGAGTAATTGTCAACACCCCGCGATGCAAAGGACTCCGAGCTGCAGACTTCCTGCCTCCCCTGCCAGAACGAGCTACATCATAATTGCCATATGCTGAAAGAGCCATTCCATCTCATGCGAAATACAGCGTTTCATTCCAAAATTGTTCTTTTCAGCTGAAACGTCTTCTGCAGAGTTTCAGCACAAACATGACTCTTGGACAAGCTCTAAAATTACCGGCTGAGCTGTATGATTTATGAATGCGTATAAAAACGATAATACATTTCTATGCTGTGATAACACAAATGTTCTTCTTAAACAGCCAAATTAATTTCAGAAAGCGAAATCAGCAGAGTGAAAGGTAAGACACCTGATCACGGACCAGCTCATAACAGCTTTCTTTTTCAGATTAAGTCTTCCCATTTTCAATAGTTTTTGTCTCCTCTGGCTGCTCTGTAAAAGCAAGGATTGCAGGGAAGCCAGGGAACTGTGACAATAAACACAGAAAATAATCCTGAACGCGCAAAATAAACCCATTTGATATATATAACTCATTTTTCTCTGACCTTTGTCCGTTATGATTTTATACAAAACTAATAATAAGAGTTGGCAAAAATTTCTTGATGCAGCCCCAGGTTTCGTGCTCGCAGTGTGAAGTTTATAGCTTGTGTTCTGTTGCAATGGATGTGCATAACATTAACATATTTAAATACGCTGTTTCACAAATAAAAGTGTAAGTCGCTATAAAAGGATGTTGCCTGGGCTTACTACCTCCTTTTCACTACTGTTTCAGAAAAAGCAGTTAGTGCTTATCGCTAGTCTGTCTTGCATCAAAATGCATCATTCCCTAAGATGCTTTTTCACTTAAGAAATTTCAACAAAGAGGGAACATTTTGCAGAAGAATTAAGCAAGAAAAAAAAGGGAGCATGAAATTAGCAGCTCTAACTACCAAGCTGTTTATGACTGCATTTACTAAGACTATTGGGGAAAAAAATTCCCCACGTCAGAATTTTTAAGGTATCAGACAAAAGATACAGATTAATCTGGGTTTTAGTAATAATGTTGTTTCTAAGATCAGCAGTTCCTCATTCAGGGAAACTGCATATTTCACCTAACTTCTACAAGTTCTACAACTACCCGTGTAGGTGAGATATATGCAATTAACTTTGCTGGATGCAGAATCCAGCCGTATATAGAGAAAAATATTCTTGGCCTAATTTTGCAAAAACACACGTGTGTGTACATACATGT
Source organism: Pandion haliaetus (assembly GCA_013401275.1). Classification (NCBI taxonomy): domain Eukaryota; kingdom Metazoa; phylum Chordata; class Aves; order Accipitriformes; family Pandionidae; genus Pandion; species Pandion haliaetus. The sequence goes on along the minus strand of VYZV01032394.1, from coordinate 307,809 downwards.
ATATTTATATACTATTTATATTTACATACATATATGAGATTTCTAGGACACAAGTAACTGAAAGCTCCAAACTGTGAGCTTTAGCAGGACTGAATTTGGTGACATTCACTTTTTTCTAATTTGCAATATATTGCTGTATGCTCTGAAAGAAACCGTGCACGTCAATTTGGTGGGGAGTTTTCCAGTCTGTTTGGTGTTTTGTTTTCTTATTTAATCTTTCAACATTTAATATCTTAAAGGATTTTTCACTGCCATTGCCTCCCCCAACTTCCTTGGCTGTACTACAAAACTGAAAACCCAGGACTCTAGGGGAAAAATAATACCAGAGTAAGGAAAACAGTTACTTTTATAAGTCAGAAACCAAACTTCAAACATTTTGAATTAAATATAATTTTATTTTCAAAAGAATTCAATGTAAATTTAAAACTGGCTTCTTTTAATATCTAAACTTGCAGTAATTAAACAATATAAATGAACTAAAAGTTAATATTCAAGCATCGCAAATTTGGTGTTCATATTTCAAAAGAAATGTAAGGCACTAATCTAATAGAAATAACTAGCCAAACTCCCAGCACTCTGGCATGCAGAAAAACAACAATATATTTTGACATCACCAGCCTCTTCTCCGAACGCATACAGAACATTTCCTTCATTTCCATTTGTTCTACCAGTACAGCCCAATGGCTGATGTGTTCAAGGCTGGAGTTGAAAAATGTACCGATAGCTTGTCTTTTTCTTCCACTGTATCAATAAAAACAGAAAGCATGAGATTTACTAGTTCTAAAACACTGAAGGACACTAACCAAACCCAATCAATTCAATACACTAGCTAATAAAAATCACTAACAGTTCATACTTTAAGTGCCACTGTTCATTTCAATGCAGAAAAATTTTGTAAGCTTATAGTCAACCCACTGAAAATTACTTCAACTGCTGGGTTTTGCCTATTATAATTCAATTCTAAATTTCATCCAAGTGCAAAACTTGCTGGAAACCACAATTTAAAATCAGGACCAAATAACTAATAAGAGTTTCATTCACTCTGTTTAAGGTAAGACAAAAATTACTTCTGAATTAGCAACATAATTGCCAAAATGCAAGCGATACATACAGAATCACCCTACTTGCTAGCAACAACGGTAAGTAGTACCAATGCAGAAGAGAGCTGAAGTTCATTGTTTAAATGCGAATCGCATAGCAACTGATTACAATCAGCAACTTAACTCCCTGTCCATTAAATCCCTCCACCTGGAAGAAAACTTCATCTTTTTTGTGCTCTGCAGAGACAAGGCTTCAATGGCCATCAAAGAAAAGCGATACCCACGTGGTGCCAGACTAAAGCAGGGCTGGTGATCTTGAGGCCTGGCGGGACAGCACGTAGAGGGGTAACAGCAGACAAATAGAATTATCTGGCAAACTGTGCAGAAGGTGGCTCCTTCAGATAAGCCTGTGTGTGTAACTGTGCAGGAGATGGAGAAATCTGCGCTTTCAAGGAGGACCAACAGCCCATCAGTAAAAAAGGGCATCACTGAGCAACCCAGAATGAGAAGTACAGAGGTTTGATTCAAATCAGTATCCAGAAATTTCAGATGTTTATCGAAACTGCCTCGACTGCTTGGGTCTGGAAAAGCGAGTGGGAAACCTCAGACGAACAGTCTGTCTCATGGTATTTCAGCACTTCCACTTCTGGTCCTGGCCAAACCCAGGAAGTGCAGAGGCGTGCTCAAGAGCAAAATACTGGGGAAAAAACGCTATCAGAACATTTTTCCACCAACTTGCAAAAAGCCATTTGGCTACATGTGAATTTGGGGCACACATTAGCAATATCTAGGGATCTTTTATTCGTCCCTACAGAAAACCTCACAAGTTCACTATTCTTCAGAAGCCTCAGAAAAGGAGAAGGGAGATGTTCTGTTGTGGTTTGGTTGGGTTTTTTTCAGAGAAGGGCTCTGCTGGGGAAGGGAGGGACCGAGCACAACTGAAGGCTATAAATAAGCTACCAACAACCTTGACTACAGAAGTGTTCAGTTTCTCTAATAAATTAGGTCCTTCTGCAGATGAGAGAGAAGTAGAGAGATCCACAGTATTTGAATAAGCTAAATTTGAGCGCTGCAGTGTGTGAAAGGCTGCAGGGGGTTGTGGATTGATGGTGGAAGCAAGGGGCACGGCCGGCAAACCGCAGGAAGATGTGCTCACCCGGGCAGATGCCGGCACTGGAAGGAAATAGCATTATGCAGTGATAAACACGGATCATGAAGCCAGGAAGGGGAGGGTGGAAAACACAAGAGAAGAAAATCAAGAGAAATTAGCAGACTAGGAAGTTACTCGGAGGTAGTTAGTAAGTTAACTTGTGGACACTAAACCTCAGGTGAAGGGACTCGCTGACAATTATTTTTTGCAAAAGCCAAGATTAACAAAAACCATGAAAGTCGAAGAATCTATTTAAAATTGAATGAAAATTTAGAGTAAGTTATGAAAAAAGAAAGAACAAAAGAGTGGAAAGATTGAGCTTCCAAGAGACAAAACTAGTAATTCATCCCCAAAATACAACCCTTGTCAAAACAGGTGTAAGAATCCACAAGGACCCACAGGTGACAGAGCAATAAAAAGGAATGAAGCTAAGCAAATCTGACCTGTAGATCAAATGCAACCATTGAAGAGGTCTGAATAACAGCAAAGAAGTAGTTTGGAAACCATCTTACAACAAACTATTTTAATTCTTTCGGACAATTGTTGCTTAGGAAAACAAGGTGCGTAAGAACAAAATGTAACATGTTTGCAGTTGAAGAGTACTTTTTAGGAACATTTTCAACCAAGACATTAATCTTTGAAAAGGCAACGTACAACAGCGCTCCAGGAGCAGAACTTAATTGACGTTACAGATGAGGCCAAGGAGCTAAACAAAGAGCAGCACTGTCCAACCAGTGGTGATCGAGTGGTCACAAGCAGAAACCCCAGCATGCCAACCAGCCAGGAGGAGCATTTCCACACATCTAGACACAGTACACAGGGAATGCACTTTAATGCAGTGCTTTTAATTAAAAGTCTTCTGGTTTTTAAAAAGTGCTATCTGTAAAGACAGCCTATGTCCACTGAGCTACACGAGCTCTGAAATAAAGTTTAAGTCTCAAACTTCTAAGGTTTCCATTCTGCTTGTTAATATCTCTATGGCAAACAAGAGAGAAATTATTTAAAATTCTTTTAAGAAACAAGTTGAGTGTATGGTCAACCAGAGCATTAAATTAAATAAATAATGAGTAATAACTAAGTAACTGTGGCTGGCAACTAGAATCTACATTTTCTAGCAACTGGGAAGCTGTGCAGGAAGTTGTCAAGACACATTCGATGTCTACAAGAAATACACAACTGCCCACTCTTTGCATTGGTGACAGAAGAGTATGAGTCTCTGGCTGGGGCCACTGGACGCTGTATTACCTATTGGGGTTTTATTTTCTCTATCATATTCAGTATCATGTTAAAGCCAGTGAAGGGAGAATTTCTGCTTAGAAAAATTTAGACTATTTTGCTCAAGCCTCAAGTGTTTGCCACCTCTTCTTTTATATCACCTTGAACGCAGCTGAGTCCTGGACTACTCTGCCAGTAGCTCCTAAGCACTTCTGCAACTCAGCCAATAACTAAAACTAACGATCCTAACCTAGCACCTTCACCGCAAATGACCACACCAAGGATGAAACAACCACAAATCAGGCTCAATAACCCGCATGCCATAAAACATCCAGTGCCGTCACCTCACGACTTGAACTGGCAGGGGTCAGCTGTGGGACTAGGCAGGTGCTGCCATTTCACCCCCCCAGTTCACAGGAATAGGTGCTGCTGCTCTCAGAGCTTTCTGCAGGACATCAGCCTTCATTGACATTTTGGCGTCTCGGATGAACTCCAGTTTCCATGCTTATTCTTTTCAGTTTTAAAATATAACACATGATGGAGGTTAAAGCAGGTTTTTGTTATACTGGAACAGGTAAACCTCCTCCTCAGCTCCAGTAAGAGGGAAGCAGCCCTGCACTGGGAGGCCAAACCTAAGGCAAATGAGCTTCTTGGTCTTTTCATTGATTGTAAAGGGGAGAATGCTATTTGAGAAGACAGGCAATAAAATGCATTTCTCTTGCAGGCAAATCTTATAACAGATAGAAAAACAATCTTAGTCTCTTGCTAAAGGCACACTCACTAATTGAAACAGAAATAAAATGAGGAATAGGAAAGAGATAAAGCTACAAAGTTATGTCTTGGTCCAATTAGTAGGTAGGGAGTTAAATTATCAGTTAAAGACATTCTACAAGTTTCAATGTTGAAAATTGGAAGGGGAAATACATGCTGTAAAACTGCTGCCACCTGGTCTTGATAGCACAATCCAGAACATTTTCTAGTAAAATAATATTATAAAACCTCTAGACATAGTCCAGTGACAAATGCAATTAAACACAGACGGAGATGTAAAAAGCCCCGGCGGGTCATCTAGTCCATCTATTCGCCAGCACAGCTTTGTTCCAAACCAGCTATAAGTGCTTAAACTCTTTGATGTGCCCCGTTCTTCTTTCCCGCAGTAAATAGACTTTTCCCAGGCTGTATCTTGCATACATTTGTCCAGAACATACCTGCACAACGTGCCGCCACCGTCCCCGCACCCTGGCTACACTCCATGACCCATGTTTTGGCAGTACCTGCTGGGGACAGGCACCCACCCCCGTGAAGAAGATGCTGAGCTTTGCTCCCCTGTCCCCTTCCAGAACTTCCTCCTTTCTCTCCTCTGCCTCCTGGCTTTTGCTCTGAGGCTTCAAATGAGGTGAACTACAAGGGCAGGTCAGTGCATCCTCACCAGGGGCCAAGACACAGCTAATCCAAGGAAACGCTGTTGAAAGAAGCTTAACAACACTTTTTCTGCTCTTTGAGCGCACAGCCAGTTCAGGCAAAGAGCTGAGGCTCCAACTTATCCTACAGTGTCATGAACAGCAAAGCAAAGAGCAAGGTATGGCCTGAGCCCCGCGTCCCACCTCCCGAGGCACAGGCGAGCAGCGCCGTTATGCTCCGGCACTGCCACCGTCCTGCTCACAGCACACAGCCTGCTCAGCTGTCTGGCCCACCGTGCCATTTCCTTGGCTTAATTATCTCCAGAGACAGCCCTCCCACCTCTTTGCTCTGTCTACTCCACACATTTCCACACGCACCGCCGTATTCTTGCGTTTAATACGCTTCTCCTCACATTACCCTACACGACTGTTCATCAGCCTGGGGACTGACGCTCCCCTTTCCCCAAGAGCAGATACCACTGATCTCTTCCCCGTTCCCGATTAGCAACATTTGAAATATCACCTCTTTCAGCTATGAGTTAAAGTTTATAAATCCACCCCTTTGGCCCTTCATAAACATCGTTCTTTGCCTCATCCTCTGGTCTTTCATCAGCACGAGGGCCAAGCAGGCAGGAGCCCTCGCTCTCTGCTGCCAACCTCCTGGGTGCACAGCTCCACATTGCACGGTTCGGATTTGCCTTAACATTCCTGGTTGGAAACTTCCACGTTACAGTGCAGTCTCATTTCTAGTGCCTTTTTTCATATCTTAAAAGCTAGTGTAGAGAATCAGCTTCCACTTTAAATAAATTTTTTTCTACTGCTATTGTTACTTTTTTTTTATTTAAACACAGTACAATAGACTAACCAAAATTGCTAGGCAAATATTTTAAGTAATTGGGTTCTGATGTTCTCTAAATTACAGAACATACACGTACTTACTGCTTAGAAGTGAAATAATAACAATTAATTTGCATAGTACGTTGCACTGCATACACTTAAATATTAAAACCCCACAATAAGCCTGTGAGGTAAGTAGATACTATTATATGCTGGCAAAGCCCAACCCAGAAATTGAGTTTCTTCAGTTTTGTGGATAATGACAGACCTAGCTTTTTATTCAAAGTAGCCATAAAAGTTCTCCTTTAGGATCACAGTGCCACTGTGCAAAGCAAACAAAAATAGAATAAAACCAGCCAAAACACGGCAGGTGAGTACCAGAGAGAGCTAAGCCGGCCCAGAGCCGCAGAGCTGGAGCTGCACAGCCTCCCTGCCCACATCCCACAGGCCCTGTGGGAAACAAGCCCCTTCTTGCTCGCTGGCCCTGCCGTTTCTCATAGATAGGTCTTAGGAAACTCTGCCCGTGCAGTTTCAAATGGACCCAGAAAAAGAGATCTTCTAGAACAGTAACATCCTCTTCCCAGTTTCGGGTGTGCCTGCTACGAGCCCTCCCGCAATGACACAACCCGCAGCACGGCTTGCTTTGGGGAGGCAGAAAAAGCACGTCACGCCTTGGTACCGCAGGCACAGCGTTCACCAACCTGATCTGTGCGAAAGGTCGCCCGAGGAACGTCACTGAATATTCATAGCAGCAGGGTATGCCGCTTGCTTCCTACTGTCAAGTAAAAATTATTTTTTCATTGTCACAAACCCCCGATGACAGAGGCTTTTGTGTGAACACAGCACGTCCTGAACTCGCCTGTTTGTTGGGAAAGCTTTACTCCTGCCAGCCAAAAGTCGCCAAGTGCCTTGATCAACAGATTAGCATCGAGAACGGCAAGAACCACAGAGCACACAATAAAAACTCTCAGCTGTGTTATTTGAAAATTGAAACTTCTTTTGAAGTGCCATGGTGCAAGCACAGGTGAAGGACATCAGCTCCATCACTCACTGCCTTCACCCAGAGAGCCAGACGCATCCTGCCAATGCTGCATCTCAACAGGGACCGCCTGCATTTCCCCCAACCCCTCCGAGGTGGCACACCTACCAGCACCCACAGCAAAGCAAAGATTTCTTCAAATCTGCAATGCTGCCAACCCTGCCGTGCTGCTTTGAGGTTACGGCACTGGCACTCCATAGACTCATAATCCATCCAGGAGATCAACCCCATTTCACTACAGTCAGTCTCAAGAGTGCCTGAAAACCTGGTAACTTGTGCTCTCTTAAATGGAAGCTGCTTGCACTGACAAAATACATGGTACTTTAATGTTCTTCACTGCCAGCCTCAGTCACCCACCGTCCAGTCCGTATCAGACTTAGAGACCACAGCTCAGAGCTTTGTGCCCGTGGAGAGCGCTGCACGGTGCCCATCCTAGCGGCTCCCACCGGCAGCAGCACACAGCCATCCCATCAGGCACGCTCAGCCCAGGTGCGACTGCTCCAGAAAACAGCCCTGAGCTGCAGCATGATACAAACCAGAAGGGAACCGCTTTTATTTTCATGCTGAATAGCTGCACGAAAGCAAAAGGAAATACATTCTCTTAGTACAGCAGAAATATTCAAGTGTGTGAGTCAGTAGTTCCAAAAATACATTTCATAAGCTGCAAAACAGATATGTATGTTGCCATGGCACTTCAGCAAAATTAACAAGTCTCAAGCTTGTTTCATATATGAATAAAAATCCAAGCAATCGTAGTTTCCTCTATCCTCAGCTGCTTTATTGCTTGCACGCTAAGGTCAGTTTTGCCACTGATTTAATTTGGTTTTTTCCAGCTTTGACTTTCAAAGCAAGACTTCTAAAGGGCATTTAAAGGTGCAGGTGGGTGCGTAGCAGGATTTACACAAGTGCCTGGATACCTGATTCTCACTGATGGTTAGATGGCTCTGTGCTTCTCAAAATCCTATTGGGTACCTCTCTGCAAGTCTAGGCTCCTAATGCCTGTACAAATCTGGCCATTAGAGCGTGATCCTGCACTGTTACAGTTAATGGGAGCTTTTCCACAACTTGGAGGATGGAGCCAGCCCTAAATGAATGCTTAGATTAAATTATCTCTTGCACACAAAGAGCAAGGTGCACTTAGGTGGGTGTTAACAAAAACAAAAAAAAAAAAAAGAAAGAAAGAAAAGAAGAAAAAAGAAAACCACATTACTAATCTGGGCTCTTATTCACATCCGTTTAAGACTGGAGCACCTCCAACAAGGCTTACATTCCCGCAGTTAATGCCAGTATAGGAATAAAAGCAGAATTTGAACAGAAAGGAAGTAGGGTACAATACAGGCATGGTTGTGCCAAAGCTGAGGATCCCCTCCGTGGGATACTGTCCCGCTCCATCCCGAGCGAGTCCCCAGGTACAGGGAACTCAGTCCTGACCTCTCCTGCCCTGCAGGACGGGGACAGCGACGTCACCTCCCCCAACCTCATCACACTGCTCTCCTCCTCTCGCCAGCACAGGCAGAGGCATCCACATGAAGCAATGCCTTCAGCTTTGATTGCATGTCACCTTCACACTCGGAGGTGCTTCGCTTCCTTTCCCTCCCCCTTTTCTGCCCACACCAGCAAGCCATAATCTGCTCGTTGCGGGAGCATCCAGCAGGCAGATCTCTGGCCAAGAGCGTTTGGCGATTCCTTATTACACTGACTGCGCATCTCCTCCTGTCTCTAACTTCAGTGAGTTCCACACACCAACGGCCAACTGCAAAGGGCAGACAGCTGTTTGTCCCCATACACTGTCCGAAGGCACATCCAACCAAGGCAAATAAGCCTTCAGTGGATACAAGATGATTTATGTATGTATATATATGCAGTATGTACACACTGCGCTTTCAAACAGCCAGGCACCTGCCTGTTCTCAATGTCCTCAGCCACACACCACTGTACTAGGATGGTTCCCACCATTTCTTGAAAACTGGTCAAAAACACTCTCCCTAAGATACACACATGTATTTTTCCACTGCACCGGCCAGAACCTAAGCACAAACACCAGCAGGGGAGCTGGGTCTTCAGGACTTACTGTCACCACCCCTCACACAGAAGAAGTCATCCCTAGCTGTTGGAAGGATCAGATGTTGCAAACTCTTGCTTAGCAGTGCTTGTGCCTGGGAGCAATCCCATTCAAAGAAAACAATACAAATCCTGTGAATCGGGTTTACAGGATCCAGCCCCAAGTTTCTTCAGAGCTGGCACAGTCAGCCTTGTTATACTGAATCAGTTTTCTTAGAACAAAACGTGGTAAGATCCTGGCTCAGTGCTCTTTCAAATGCAGGTCTGTGATAGTTAATTTTTAGTTAAACCACTCCATATAGCAAAGTGCTAGAGCTTTCAATGTGCAGCATGCAGTAACGAGAACCCAAATACGCTCCCCATGGGAGTACAAGTAACAGCCAAACCTGGTAAGAACCCTTACTATGCATAAGACCACCTTTCGCTTGTATGGGGAAGCTATGGAAGTTAAAGCCCTTACAATCTTCTTTTAGCTCAGAAAGTTTCAAATGAAAGCAGAGAACAAGAGGGGTGGATTCAGGGGGAGGGGGAAATGTTAAATGTAATGTCTCGTGAAAATTTTTGCAATATGCAAATAATTTCTCAGCAATTCACTTGGTTTTGAAGATGTGTGTCACTATAATCATGCACCATAAATCAAAATTAGGTGAGAAAAATAATAAATTAGCAATTTTCAGGGATTTAATAATCTTGCCTTTATAATTCACTCCAGCATATCAGCACCATTTTTACATTAACAGCCTTACTTTCAAAAATAGACATAACACTATCATAACATTTCATGCTTTCATTTTTTTAAAAGGATGTCAAGAAACAACTCCCAGTGAGTGTTTCCATCAATCAAAGTTGAGAAGGAGGGGGTAGATAGTAAAGAAAAAGGAGAGGCAACCCCCTGCCCGGCCCGGCAGGAGGGACAGGGAGGAGCTGTCTCCCAGCTGCCGGAGGGATGTCCTCACCCCAGCACCCGGCCAGCCCCCCAGGGTCCCCGCCAGCTCCGAGCCCCTGGCACGGCTGCACACACACAGCTTCAGGACAGTTTAGTTTAGCTTGCCACTGACCACTTAATTCTAGAAAAGCGTATAATAGTCACTAGTGTTTGCCAAAGGCGGCGGCAAAAGACCGAGACTATAAATGGCTCTAAAGACCCCACCGAATACTTTTTAAGAGCAGTTAAGCTACCAGTTGCTTTTATATTTGATGTTAAACATACACCAATTCATTTTTACTGATTTGGATTACATTCTCATGACAGTTCACTGCAATGAGATAAAGGTGTCTCAAGTTGCCATGTCACTGTATAAGCCCTCCTGAAAACTCTTGGAATAAAGAAAATTTAGAGATTGAGGAGATGGATTATTTCTGTACAGCTCATCATGCTAAAGTAGCAGGTTTAAAAAAATTTGGCTGAATGCTTTATAACCAGTACAAAACCAAGAAAATATATTTTTAAGAAAATCTACTTTATGCATTGCAAAGCAAAAGGTGGGACAGCTACTGCATTTTCACTGTGGGCTTCGCACCTCCTCTGTGATGCTAACCTCCTTCGGTTCCCACCGACCTCAGGTCCTGCAGCTTGCTGGTGGAGAACCAGACAGCATGATTTCTATCTTAGACATTTTGCCAGTCTCCTCAGCCTGGTCCTCCTTGCTCATTCAATAGAGCAAGGCTGGCCAGAGCACCGGGGCACAACGAGTGCAAGGGCATTTGCTTGTTGATGGCTCTCGATACTTGAATATTTGATAACGTATGGTATTGCCTTTGATCCTTTTTCTTTGTTTTCCTCTGTTTAATGATACTGGGTTTGGTGGGTGTGTGAATTTCTGGAAGGCAAAAAATACCCTAAAAGTCAGCTGAACAGCAAAGGGGGATAGGGGAAGTGAAATTACCTATGGCCAAAGATGTGATTGCTATTGACTAAAATATACTTCACAGTAGGGTTTCAACTATATTCAAAACTCAGCTTCTACATAATAGCACTCTTAATAATAAACCCATTTTTTCCCAGCAACACTTCTTCAACTCCCCCTGTGTTATCACATCGCTACTCTCCAACCCCCACGGCTTGATTTCTTTACTCAATGTGACATCTGTCCACACTAGATTGCAATATCCTTGGGTGACTAAACGTGTCTCCTTATGAGCCTATAAAATTCCTAACACAAATATGGCACTATCCAAATAAATAAACAAATACTAATAAATAGCTGTTAAGGCACTCAAGACCTCCAGAGCTTGTGGCTTCATTTCGCCATCTGAGACATCAGGGGCACGTTCCTGCTTCCCTTGCGAGGGCAGGTCTGTTCCAGCAGGACCGGCAGCAAACGGCACAGTCACGTGAGATCCTTCTCAATGCATAAAGACTTCCTTGTTGAATTAAGTTTGTTCATGCTACAATCCGAACACCACATCTGGTGCTCACAGTGACCAAAACATTCCTTGTTAGCTTCCCAGTAAATAAATTATTTTCTACAGAAACACTCCAGTGACTAAGATGAAAATAGTGTGGAAAAGGAAATGTGCCGGACCATTTATACTGTTTTTATACGTTGTTTAATGGGCAGAGTGCTGCTGAATACCAGGCTGCAGTTCAATTGAAGTGTTCCACTGTCATCACCAGCAGCTGCAGAACCCCTGAGACTGAAACACAGCCCTCCCATTCAAGCTCATTTCATCCATTGTTGCTTATAATATGATCTAAAGGAACATTTGCAGGATTTCATAGAAAGTTTAAATGTTGTTTGATGAGAGCCATTAGATATTTAAATCTGAAATGAATGACATACAGTAGCGAGAGAGGCAATGACAGCACACCTAACGCAGAGCACTAAACTTCACAGCTATCATCTGGCTCCTGGCTAATATTTGTAATGGTGTGTACGGCACCATAATGGCAACAAGATCCCTGCCGGATGAAACCCGGACTGACATCAGGCCTTGCTGCAGGTATGCGTTTTCCAGAGGACAACCAGTTTTACATGAGCTGAGCGTAAAATGAAAACGCCATTGGAGAGGCATTTCTCATTCTTTTTCAAAGCCACCCCACTGAAATCCAGAGGAAGATCTGCCTTCGAAGAACGAGGTATTAACTGGCACAATTTTGCTATCTGAGCAAAGAGCACTCTAAACTTGCAGCACTGTTTCTCCCACCACTCCTGCCACGAATGCCTCTGGAAAAGGCCCTACCTCAGCGTGCTGCACAGTGCTTCCAACAGCACCATTATCTGGGGAAAGGGTGGCCTTCATACAGGTACGAAAAGAGCTCAGTCATTCACAACCTATCCATACCATACTCCCCCCAGCTATCGCAAAGACACATCTTTCACTAAGCTGCTTTCTTGGAGGCCTATCCTTATCTGTCACTTTGCAACCCAGCTGGTACATTTTTCCTCTGCCATTTTTGCCCCTTCCAAACCCCACTTACCCCTCCCTACTCTTGCAATTTCAACAGTATTGCATAAATACTCTTCCTTGTTACTTCTCGGTCCTGCCTCTACACCTCTTCAACTGACTTATTTTTGCTTTTCCTATTTTTCTTCCGCTCTTCTCTGCATTTCTACTCTCTCTTTTGGGGACTTCAGGTTTTTTTTCTTACCAATACCTCCCATGAAGTCAGACACTTGCACTTTGTCTCCATTTGACAGAGCAATAAATAGGCATTTGATAGGCAATACCTACTCACTCTTGTGCACAAGAGAGTTTTTAACTTGATTTGATGTTCACCAGCTTCCCTATTCAATCCCTTCCCACCTAAAACCAAGGCATCATCTTTCCTGATTCAGCCTCCAAACCAGTCAGACCACAACTTCAGAGGATGGCAGACAGTTGGGAGGTAGGAGAAGCAATACGCCTGCTCCGGTTTCCTTCCATGCACTTTTCCACGATTTTCAACCCAACAGCGCATGACTGACCTACTCTCGGCCCTCTTCTTTCTATCCGCTCTTTCCTTTTTCCCACAGATATCGTTGATGGTTCTCACCATAACTCTTCTCCACCTTTAAGTCTTTTTGTCCCTCTCTCCTATTACAAAGGAGTTCCTGCTGATTCTCAGTCCTGGCTGTCAGTACCAGCAATCGCTTGCTTCACTCCTCCTCCTCTTGCAATGCGAGCTGTCTGGGTGGAAATCCTGTGACCAGGTAGATGTCCTCCACCACAGACGGCTCCTCTGCTTCTTAAATTCTGTGCCCTTCCTACTAAACAGCTCTGCTACTCCAACTTCATAGAATCGCACACCCACAACCCCAGCTGCCTTTTCTCTGCCTTTTACTCAGTCCTCATTCCCTTTCATTCTCCTGGCTCTAGCTCTCCCTCAGCACAGTGCTTTGCCAATTCCTTCCAAAGAATAACTTATCAAATAAAACATTACTTCCTCCCTGTTCTTCCCCTCTCCCTCCTACAGCCTTCTTCATCCTCTCTCAAGAACAGAAGGTTCTTCTCAGTTCTCTCTCCTAAGCCCATTATTATTTTCTTCCAGCAATGCAGTCCACACCGTCTCCTCATTGCCTATCTCACCATCTCCTCCTCTGCTCTGACCCTAAACCTCCGTTTTCTCTCCTCTCCACCTCCAGCTTTATCCTCTCGCAACTCAAAATATATCTGAAAACCCTCCTGAATGCACTCCCTCCCTGCATCCTTCTCATGGTCTTCCAGTCCCCATCACATCAGCCATACATTATTCACCAGCCCTCAGCTTGGTTCAGCTGCTGGGATGAGCCGACCACAGCTATTTATGCCGAACAATACTGTCTCTTTGTTTTCTTGTGCTCCCCAATCTGTCTATCCATCTGTTCTCCCTTGTTTTATACTGCAATTTTAAGCTCCTGGGGAAGGATCCTCCTCTTTGTTTAGGGCTTGCTCAATCACAATAAGGTTACAGTTCAGGACTAGACCACCTCAGCATCAAGATTTTTCACATAAATTAAACCCAGATTTTACTTGGATCCAACTTGTTAAAAATCTTTCTTTTAACAGTAACAACTCTTTTTAGTCAGAGCAGCAATTTTCTCAAGAATATTTTCCTCAACATACTTAAAAATGAACCAACTTTGATTCCTGGGAAATTCTGTCTAAAAAAAAGGGTTGGAGGGAACCAAACAATTACAAAAGGTAGCAAACAAGAAGAATTGTCTTGGACAAAGTTGGAAAAACAATGATATTTTGCTTCCTGGTTTTCATTCTTTTACTCCAAAACTTTTGAAGAAAATGTAACAAAGATAAAACTGTATTTGTCAACATTTTTTCTTAAGGAAGAAGAGGATTTCCTATTTGCTTCTTGTCCCGCTTCTGATCCCCACCGCGCTCCAGATGAGCAGGGTTGGCCGGTGACACCGGCCGGCCCCGTGCAACTGGAGCAGAGTTCAGAGCGAGAGGTGGCACGTGCAGAGAGAGAAACACTTGTCAAAGTATTTCAACTGCAGTGGCTTCAGATTTGCTCTCTCCCTAGTACGTGCTGGGAAATTTCCCTACATTAATGCAGGTTATCAGGTGAAAGGTACAGGAATAGCTAAAGAAGCAGTGCTCCAGGCACAGGCTGACCCTCGAGGTAGAAGGACTTAAACCGTTTTCTTGGTTTCCGCTCACGACAATCGCCTGGAAAAAAAATTATCTCTTTAAAAGTATCTTGTATGTTCCTTTAGCATATTACGAGTCATGAGAAACAATATGCTCTAAAAGAGCCGTAACCCATTTGTTCTACTGGATGTAGACAATCTGACAACCAGGCTATCTGTCGATGAACAATACTTCACTTGTGCCGTTGCTGTAAAGCGTGGCTGGATTTTGGGGAAACAGGTGCACGTAAGCCTGCCATCTACATTTAGGTCTTGAAGCAAGCAGGAAACCTCATTTTAAGCATGACTACCAAAGTATATCCAATGACAGTAACGGGAACTCGTGAGGCACTCTGGATTCAGAAAAACAGTCTCCGGATTCAGAATCCCAATGAGGGAGTTAACAATTCCCAACTTTAAATCGCTTCATTTTTTACTGTCATTTTCCAAACCTGACGTGGCCAGGAAACCCACTGCAAAGCAACTGGGGATTTCTAACCCAATATCCATGCCCCATTTTTTCCCCCCCCGAGCCATGATGGAGACTTTACAACAATATCAAAGTGTTATACGGACAAGGAACAAAAACCTTGTGCTGAAAAACAAACTGCTCGCTCTATAGAATTGTAGCCTTTTTAGAGGTCTATTAGTTTTGCAGGTTTTGTGGGGTTTGGGGGTTGGTGGGTTTTTTCTCATTGTACAGACAGGACAGTTTACTTTCCTTCCTTTCGTAATTAAGCCGATTTTAAATAACAAAAATAGCAAACCATGAGTATGGTAAAGCCATCAAATATTGCAAGAACCAACACATGGGGAAGAATTAACCGTACAGAGATAATTAATTTTCAAAATGTGTTTCATGCATTCTTCCGTTTCAACAAAAGAGCTTTACATCCAAAGGAAAGAGGTAATCTCCAGCATCTCCGTGGACAGAGCCCGGAGGGTAAGCAAATCAAGAGAGTCACTTCTCAAATTCTTGGTGTGACCAGACAGGTTTTCTGGCTCCAGGTACATGCAAGGTGAGACTGTGATAACCAAGAGACACCAAAGGCTAGGCACTGCTGTACAAGGGGGTGGGGGGTGTTCCTGTGATCCAAACTAAAACCACTTTTGTTAGCCTACACGTGGATTTTTTTTCCCTGGAAACATACTTATCCTGGTACTTTGTTTAAATGCTGCAGAGAAACAGCAGAATGAGGAGGCCCTGCTCGTACAGGGCATTATCTCACCATGGTCTTGGTCTCTTCACAAATCTGCGACTGACAAAATCTACCAAAAACAGTTCTCTCTCCTTCAAAAAAAAGCTGCACTGAGCCAAAGGTTACATTCTACAAACTGAGCCCAAATTAAAGGAGCCAAAAGATAAAGTATCAGGAACTAAAAAAACCACAGAATGTATTTTTAAGGAAAGATCTGTTTCATTAAGACAAAGATGTTTCAGTCATTTCATTTGTAAGAAATGTAAACTATTTCCTTGCACATGCTAGAGTGCAAGATATATTCAAAGGTATCTAATCAAGGCACTTCTCAGTGGTTCAAATCTATGATTTAGCTCACAAAGCAAAAGACTGACAATTCAATTATGTTTCTTATTATAGGCATCCCCTAACCCACTAAAAATGTACTCTCCGTTCCGTGTGTCACATGCACTTATTGCTGCTGTTAGCCAAAGAAGGGTCACTGTCCTCATCCCAATTGCACCCTACACCACAATTTGAAGGAAAAAAAAAAAAAAAAAGTAAAACCTTTCTTTTGCAAAACCATCTTCTTGTGATTTGTAATTAATTTAGAACGCTTAGAAAGTTTTTCACTGTGAATCATTCTGCAGCAATTTGGTTATTTTTTTATAAGATTCAGAACAGGAAAATTAAGAAAAATTGATCTTGATTCATTACCTGCATTACATGAATTGCATGGAAAAGGCAAAACCAAGCAGGACAATGTTCTAGAGATTTTTTTGACTTCTAATGTAATACCATAATAGATGAGAACAGCATTTTCCTTTATTTTAAGTAAGTCTTCTATTTGATATTAACTCATTAAATAGTGCTGAAGAAGAAAAACATCCCATTTACAGGATAACATCTACTTATGATTAAGGGCCTTCCAGGCTTTAAACAAAAGACACTGTCCAAGAAAATACTGATATTTATCTTTTTCTTCCTGCCATAAAAGAAAGTCCTGCAAGATCTCTGAACACTGAATTCACAGGCCATAGACTGAAATACTGCTCTGAATCAAACTGGAGCAGCTTTAGAAATTAACACTTTTATACTGCTCCTGAGAGCCCTTCATCTCTACAGTACCACTGCCCAGAAAGATAGATAACAGATCATGGGCAAGGCGACTTAAACTGCAAAGGTGATTTGTCAGCTTTAGTAAACAAACAAATAAATGAAATAATCAAATCAGAAAGTTCAAGCCACACAGATGAACCATCTCATTGCCCCAGCTGACTTACCCCAACACCCCAGGGGCACCCCTGCAGCCCATTTCCACCCCCAGCTGAGAGCAATCACTTTTTAAACCACCTCCCTCCCGTCCTGGCTCTGGGGGTTTCAGTGTGACTGCAATGATTTACACCTGCTAACGATCTAACCCTGTGGACCTCAAGAAAACTTTGATAGAATGGGATTCACAGCATGAGCACTAGTAGTGCTAGAAGAATTTGAAGAGGTCAGCTATCCTGGTGTGCAGAAGGAGCTCAGGCCTGAGAGCTGCATCAACATACATTTGCAGATAAATATTATGAAAGGTTTAAAATATTTTTAATTTCAACCAAAATAAAGCCCTGGTGGCCATAACACACCTGTAACCCCGACTTTGTTCCTTCAACCCTGGCTCATACTTCACAGCTGATGATGGGCCATCTCCAAGAAGAGCCCCTGAAATGGCTGGCACAAACCCGGGAGGATGCTCCCGACTGTCTCTAAAGTCCCAGCACGTGTCCCTGCCACAGCTCACCAACCTATGGGCTACCATCCTGACCACGGTGGCAACACAGATGATATTGGGGTTTTTTCCCCCCTTCTCTGGGGTTAAGATCTCATTTCTAATGCTCCTGAATACAAGTGCAGCGGCAGGGAGTTTCCTTCTGCTCAGCGTTACTCCTTTTCCCCCCACTAAGCGAGGGCAGAGGCGATCCATCTTTCTTGCACGTTCACGAAGGACTTGGCACAAGCACCCAACAATGCGGAGCCCAATGTGGGGGCACAGACCACATCCTGCCCCCTCACTTAGAGCCCCATAAGCTCCCAGAGTTTAGTAGGTCCCACCATGTTAAATGAAAATGGAATTTAATCTCGTACATTTATATGAAAAAGGGCAAGTGAAAAAAAAAAAATCCTGGTGCTTTTAGTCCCTTTTCAATAAGTTATATCAAATAATGTCTTTTGCTAACTACATTAGAGAGCAATTATGACTTAATGGCTGTCTAAATCCATTATCAGTGTACATTTAACCTTTCAATATTTAAAGATAATATTTAATTTGAGCAAATTAATGGACTGCCTGTGAGACCAAATATATCTATTTAGTCTCCCTGGTTTTCCATCAGCGATAGCTCCCTTTCGATATCAACTTGTGTGACAAGCAAGCTGGTAAAGTTGTTCCTTGCATTCATGCTTGAAATAAACATTAGTAATATAGTGCTACAATAGTAATATAGTGCTACAACAGTAATATAGTGCTACAACAGTAATATAGTGCTACAATGACTGAGGTAAAAAGTAAAATCTCAAAATAACTACCAGATTTATCTGTATTACTGTTCACATCATTTTCATACCCCTCCACAGTTATTTTTGATCGAGTACAGAAAATATATAGTTGTCCACCACCTTCTTACCATTTTCACAATTACTGCTACATTAAAAATTTTACTAGGATTCCCTCCCTTTAAACTTTGAGTTACAAAAGCATTCCCAGCACAATGCACATTCCATATTTTCATGAAAGAGTGCAAAGGTGTTGATGAATTTTCAAGACTGCCTCAGAACAAAATTAACATTTCAAAATAATTTAGACACTGAAGAAATACCACTGTACAGAAGTTGGCAGTCCAACAGCCCAAAAAAAAAAAACCCCACCCTCAAAACAAATAAGCAGGCAAGCAAACAAAGCCTGATTACCTAAAGACCAAAGGAGCCATGAAAGACCCCACTCCTTTCATATTACAGTTGCCATGGAGTCTTCCCGAAATTTCAGATTAAAAAGTATACTACTTAATACCAATTTTTATGCTTGTTCCAGTGACCAAAACCCCTCATTATGTCAAGTGGCAGATTTAAAGTGAGTTTTGCACACCTTTATTTTGAACAGCTAAATTGGTGGCCAGGTTTCTAGAACTGAAAGTCTTCCTCCAACTCACTGATAACAGAATGTGAAATTCAGATCACTCACTTAAATGACTAACTACATAGCAGGGAAAGCTAGAACTACTTTTGTAATACTGACACAGATATAGATACTTCAGTTTAAGGAAGAAAATTTGGTCCTCGTTCCAGGGATCTTGCAATTCATTTTCAAAAAGGAGAGGCAAAGAAGCAGGAAACACCTTAAAATACATGCCTGTTCAAAATTTAACTCTCTACACGGTGCTCCCATGATGTCATCTTTGTAGTCTCTTTTCTCTTAAATAAAAAGGTGATAACATTCAAAGTTTGCACTATTTAAATAAACATAGACAAATTATTGCACTTCACCAATGCAAGCATATAAGTGACTGCAAATGCATGATCATGTCAAAACCTGGTGGAGTTACAGAACTAGGTTGACATCTTATTCACATATTGAAAGGTTAGAGGTGTTCCTCTGTGAATAAGGCGCTTTAAATATAGTTTGACTTTGCACATTATGCACACTTTTGATTCCATGGTACTACTTATCAGGTTCTGTGACAAAATGCAAAAAAGTTTTTCAGTTGCACGAGCGCGAGTCTGGCATGAATCCACCGAATTTAGTAAAGTTACATTCAATTTATACCATTGAACACAAGTGGAATTTAGCGCATCGCTAATGGGCGGGATCCCTTCCTCTAGCTAAACCAGTGGGACTCTTCCTTGAGTAGAAGTCCTTCGAATTTAGACCAGAGTTTAAGGAAAATTACATATAGGTTACAATTTGACCCCTGCACAATAGAGAAGGTTTAACAGTAGAAGAGCTGCTTATTCACACAGAATTTCAGAAATACAAACTACGCTTAACTCAGTATCTAAAAGCGTATTCAAAGCGGATGGAAATCAAAATGCAAGCATTTGCTTGCAATCCTACTGCAAACAAAAGGATGACACCAGCGTGCTAAAGTGGGAGAGCACAGAAAAATTTAAGGAAAATATTGGGAGGAAGAAAAACCCCCCACCCCACGTAAGGTAGGCATCTCATCGCTAATATCCAGGCAAATTTCCTTATCGCTTTAACTTCTACACATCACCACCACCATGGAGGGTGACATACTGCAAGGACCTACCTCCTCGTCTCAGAGACAGCCAGGAGGTGCACGCACAAGAGGGGCATTGGGATCCTCTCGACTCAAATGCAAAGGACTCCATACAATCAAGTCCAGCTGCTCCATGGATCTGTATTTTTGGTCACTATTTTTATTTCAGACCAGGAGACAGGATTTAACTATTTCAGCCCTAACAGAATCATAGAATAGAATGATGAAACAGATTCTATCTCCTGCAAATAAAGTCCTCTCAAAACCCCATAAATCTATAGATAAGGCAAGGAAGTTCACTTATCTAAGCAAGAAGAGTTTGAAAACAACTGGCAAAAACCTGCTACACGGACACAGGGATACATATACACACATTCTGAATTTCCACCAAGGCACCCCACTTTACTTTCTACAATCTAAAATAAAGCAAAAATAGTCAACTCACAAATTCCAAGGGAAGATTTTCCAAAGAAAAAAACAAAGTAAAACCCAGACTTCCTAAGGAAAAGTCCACAGGGCAAGAGCAAGAAAGACAAGGTACACCAGACTCCTGTGTATTTCCTTTCAAAGCATTCAAGTGGCAATCCGTTCAATACTCCTTACCTTAGGCAGAAGCAGCAATCCCACCGTCAGGGCCCACCCAAGTCCAACCCCAGCCAGACTGAATAGAGCCCCATGGACACAACCAGCCACCTCCATCCATACCCCCACCCTAACTAGCTCCTGCAGCTCTCTGGCAGCTCAGCTTAAATGACTCCAATTAGGCAGCCCACCCAGCACCTGCAGGGTCTCCACACCCAGGGGTAGCTCTGAGGTCAGAAGGCACCATGGGAGGCTTCAGCTGTAGCAATGGTGGGATGGGACTCCCTTCACTCTGTGGAGATGGCACCTGCTACCGTGGCATCGCTCCTCGGCACTCTGCTCCACTCCCTCCTTGGGAAGAGCACAGAGCAAACTCAACCAGGGCAAGTGCATGCATGCATCTGAGAGACACAAATGTCTGGTTGACTCTTCCTACGAAAAGAGGCACGTTCCTGTAGAGACATGCCACACATTGGGGGAGGGGGACAGATGGAGAAGGGAAACATGCTACTTAAATGCTGGAACAAGAACAAGTGAATATAAACTGGCCATATTTAAATTTTGTCAAAACATTACAATAAGACTTCTGGCCATCAGGACTGAGATGCTGGAACACTATTCCAAGACAATTTTTGGATCAAAAACCTTAACAATTTTAAGGCAGAGCATGACAATCTAAGCAATACCAGGCACCTGGACCTGCTAATCCAAAACCTCCCTTCCAGTCATAACTTCCATTTTAAATACTCTAATAAATGGCATTGATATACATCCCCCTGTCTATAAACACCAAGAAAATACTTTGCAGTACAAGTCTTTCCTTATGAAGTCCAACGGCTGGCAACTGAAGACACAAACATGGGAATGATAAAATGTGAGTGGCCAGCCAGCTCTCTTCAGAGAGAAACCGCTCAGGAATGTGGGACTACCTGTTTTTAACAAATCCATTGGACAAGAGATTGTATTTTTTTCTGCTATTACTTGTGAGATGCAACAGGAATCCCAGCTGTTCATGGAATCTGATCCTACAATATCTCATAATTCATGCGATTTACTCTGGAATACAAAGGGATACAACAGCCATGACAGTACGCACCAGCATGACATCAGGCAGAAAAAAGAGTGTACTCCTTTTAGCTTTCTACGAGAGCTTGGTTTGAATCAAGCACCAACTGAACATTGTAAGTATGACCACTGATGCCTCTTTTTGGTTATACATGTATGCATTTATTTATTTATTAGAACAGTTGTTTTTATCCAGTAAGGCTATTGTAAACTTTTTTCTTGAATACCCTCAAGAGTCTAAAAGAAAGAGTGGGAAACTAACAACCCATAGTCAGGAATGGTTTCTAGCTTATTTTGTTGCGAAGTGTTGTCTGTAAGCTAACAAAGCTTTCTAGCTTAAAATTTGCATTTCTTAAAAAAAAAAAAAAAAAAAAACCAACAAAAAAAAACCCTTCTCCTTAAATGGCTAAAGCAGGACAACCTGCAGCGCTCCAGAAAGGTCTCTGGCTTTGCCTGCAGCCTAACAGACTTCAAAGCAAGAAAAGATCATTGTGATGTTCCCACCTGAAATCATCCATGAGCCTTTGCAGAGTCTGCCTCCCCCTACCAGGCCCACCGTCACTGACGTTCAAGGAGCACTGTCCTGTTTGAGCCATTTCCTCCAGATTTTTCTGAATTCTTGAGTGTAATGGGAATATTTATTCCCATTTATTGGTGGGGAAAGTAATTCTGTTTGTAATATGGCATTTGCTAATGACTACGAAGTAGACACACAGGCTTTATTTTTTTATGAATGTGTTTGGACAGTGAAAACGATGACACTTACAGGTAACTTTAAATGCCAGAAACTAGCGGAAGATTTTTGTTTGCTAGGCAGCACATACCAAAGATATGACAACCAGGTCTCTCCCCACAGAAACTTTGTCTACAGCTCAGCTCTTTCCAGAGGAAAATACTACCGAGGCTCACTCAAAAGGGAATTACTGGTAAGCTTCTTAGGTGCTAGCTCCGAGCCAAAATTAATCTTGAGACAATTAGATCCAACCCTATTCAGCAGAACACAGTTAAGCCTAGAGCTG
Source organism: Pandion haliaetus (assembly GCA_013401275.1). Classification (NCBI taxonomy): domain Eukaryota; kingdom Metazoa; phylum Chordata; class Aves; order Accipitriformes; family Pandionidae; genus Pandion; species Pandion haliaetus. Next base: position 285,418 of record VYZV01032394.1, on the reverse strand, counting down.
TAGAACCCAACACCACTGAAAACGAGCTTTGATGGTCGGTACAACTAAAGGAAGCAGGTGAATGGATGCTTGCACAGAGCAGGTACTACGCAAGAGCTGAATGTTCAGAAGATCGAGTTTACATGGGGGCCCTCTGGCAAACACAGGAATCAGAGAGCAAAAAACAAACAAATATTGTTATGCTTTAGCAAACCTTATTAATTTCAGAAATTACAACCTCTGAAACCAATGCCAACAATTAGGAGTCGGAGATTGTCCTTTGGTTGTCATCTTAAAAGCTCAAAGAGGACTATATCTACAGACCTGAAAGAAGATAATTGTTGGTTAGACTTCTGTTTGTGACCATCAGAAACGGTACCTTAATTTGGCCTTAATGACCTATAATCTCTTTTAGCATATGGCTTTTAGAATGGTTATTATTCAGCTTGATCTATGGCTATAATGGAGCAGAACAGAACTGTGGGTATAATTAAAATAAGTTCCTGTAAAAGTGGAATATGTAGTACATTGCTAATGTGTAAATGACTAAATAACTTAATTAGGTGAAATGAAGTGCACTTATAACTACAGATGCTTAAGCCGAATCATGATAATGTTGTGTGTGTGTGCGAATATATTTTTTTAAATATGTTTATAACCCAAACAGTAGGACAAGGAAATACAAAGTGTACACTAGTTGTAAGGATGACAGCAAATTTTTTAAAGGGAAGTTTTCATTACAAATTATTGTGAAGCTGGTAGGAAAGAATAATTTTTAAATCACTTCAAAATGCTGAAAGGAAACAACTTTTCAATAGGTTGTTCCAATCCCTGCAAACATCTTCTCCCAGCAAAATCTCAAGCAGAGTATAAGAGAAAATTATTCTTCTGGGCAAGCCTAAAAGAATAACTAAATAAATGGAGCCCCCCTTTTCCAAGCCCACCTATTCATATCACGCCTTTCCATGCCTGTACCTGTCTCCTTCATTAGCACGACTATGTAGGGCAATGAAATGTATAAATCTGCAGAACACAGGCAGACAAAGAGCCCAATCCTTCTCATAGGGAAGTCGGCAGAAAAATTCCCATTGCTTTCAATATCCGAAAGACCGGGCTCCAACTCAAGGGGAAAAAGCACATAATGTGCCCTTGACGATTCAAAACATGGGACTGATCTTGACAGTCTTCCATCTGAGACTGTCAAACTGAATATGAGAAGCTCTAAAAATCACTTACAGCACTTGTATTCATCGATTCATCCATATTCATTCTTCCTCTACCACTGAATCCTTACTGTAGGTGAATGTAACATAACCATGAGCATGATGAGGAGATGAATAAGACAAATTATTGAATGTGTGCTTGAAGGAGGCTTCAGCCAAAGAAGCAACCAGGAAATGTGTGCTTTTAATTTTACAATGAAAGATAAAAAGGAAGGGTACAAGGCGGTACCTTCACAAGTACCTATGGAGCTGTAGCATGTCTTCTTCCCAGAAAGCAATGATTCTCCTCGCTGCCCTCACTAAAACAAAGATATTTTAGACTTTATCCTGTTAGTTTCCTAGAAGAACACAGGATCCTCAGCATAAAACGGCACAACTTGGTGGGTGTTTGTAGAGTTATGCTGATTTATTCCAGTTGTGGATCCGATAGATTATATAAATCCACCACCACTTCCTTTCACATGTTACCTATTATTTTTTATTACTCAAAAGAAAGTCAAGGTTACCAAGTCGCAGTGCCTAGATAACATTTTCCCATCAGTTAACTTTCTCATATTTATTAATTAGTTGCCTCTAATGAGAAAGAGAAGTGCGATATTTGCAGTATTTCTGAGTGAGCCAGACATAAGAAGTGTGAATACCCACCAGAAAAACTGTTTGACCACAGTTCATAAATCCAGTATTAGACAGTAAGCAACCAGAATTTTTGATGATTCTCTATAAGGAACTTTTCCAGTTTCACCCATCAGTAAATGAGATGTTCTTCCTTGAAGTCCTCTTAGGAAGCTCTGATTAAATTAGAAAAGATCAAAACCCTTTTCAAGTTGAAAATAATTTGCAAATGCTACAATGAATGCAGGAGAGCAAAATAGCTCTTGTATGTAAGCAAACCCATTTCAAGGCAAAATTTGGACTGAGTCAAAAGTCTCAGAATAACTATTTGGAATCTGTTGCTATTAGTCACCGAGTTGGAATAAAATCAAAAGATGCTAATAATGGATACGTGCATTCATGACTGCATAGACACCCTGCCACTCGGAAGGAGGCATTTTATAGGACGCGCTGTTAAGAATGAGATGAAATGGCAACGCAAAGAAAATTTCCTCTCTTAAGGCACAAAGGAGAATTGTACCTCACAGGAAGGGGAGAGGAGGTGTTTCCCTCTCCTGGGAAGTGTCACCCTCAGAAGAGACTCCATTTCACATCTCCTCCTTGGGAGCCAACTGAAATCAATTAACTCTGCAACTGGAACCAATTAACCCTCTAAAAAGCACAACACCAAACACAGTGGCAGTCTTTAATAAATGTAATAAATACATAAATAATAACATAAAACACTGCAGTGAGAGAACAGTTTTCTAGTCTATATGATGTAGGCTCTTGATTCTTCAGAGACGTAAGAATGAAGGATTTGGCGTTCTAAAAAAACACAAAAGTTGAAAAAAAAAAAAAAAAAAGTTTCAAGTAAACCCAGCAGACCTTTAAGATGGGATTCATCTCATTTAACTTTAGCCACCTAAAAAGCAGGCATCTAGTCACCGAGTTGTTTTTACAATTAGTATGAAGAGACAGGTACCTTGAAAGAGCCATCTTAAACCCTTATCTTAAAAAGGGATAAGCCTCCCTATCTCTTTACAGACACCTATCTCTCTCCACTGACATTGGAGGCACCTAGATGATTACGTTCGATTAAGATGCCAGTCTTTGACGAAATTCACAGTAGGCAAGATGGGTGCCATCTGTGAACGCACGAGCAGCCCTGTCCTTCCCTCTTGCAACACTCCCCTCGCTTGCGTTCGGGAATTCTTTCATCAGCACAAATGAGAGACCAAGAAGAATGCTATTTCTCAAATATACTTTTTAGTGTTATGTCTGTTATTTTTTCAAATTCACTTCTATTTTTATTCAGCATTGTTATTTTTCAAATTGACTTCTGATAAATACAACAGACAAATTTGAAAATGCTCTACAGATTGTCCATTTTAATTTTTGCTCTTAATTTCCTGTTGTACTAGGTCTTTTAGACAGCAATGGACAGGGAAGAGGCTTAAGCAGAAAAATATGATTGCACAAATATTACCAAAACGGCAAAGCAACTCCAGAGAGCGCACAGGGCTTGTGACCCCTTACAAGTGCACTGCAAAGGACCGGTCAGTGCGAGGGGTTTCATCCCACCACTGCGGAGGCCACCAGAAATTTATTTTCTCCAACAGTGGGGATAGGACTGAGCTGAATAAGAGAAAACAACTTTATATTAAAAAGAATAAAGCTGCTTCTTTTATAATCCTGCACTTTCTATTTAAGCTCTTTCTATTTTGGATTAAGAAAATAACAACTCTCCATTAGGCATGGCATTAGGCATTGCCCTGTTTACAAACACATCACAATTTTGCCCAATGGCAGAGCCAGAGGTGGGTTGTTTTTTTGGTTTTTTTTTTACACTTAAGAATTTGTTAAAAAAATTAGATATACATTTTTTTAAAGTTTAAAATATCATACTTTTAGTATAATAAATCTCATCATCTCCTTGTAGTCAGATACTATGGGTTCAACGGCCACATAAAACACTTGGGCATTTACAGGCAGTGGGGCTCCAGAAGCACAAAAATGCAAATAATAATCACCTTATCTGTTTTCTGGCTAAGTTTTGGCTTACAGTGTTTTCAGCTCCTTCCTCCATTCCTGCTCCTTCACTTCTAAATTTTAAATGGATAACCTGTTCTGCACCCTACGCAAGGAAACATTGGAATTAAAGGGGACAATATTGAATCAAGGGCTTGAGTTACTGTACTAGTCAGATCCAGACGGCCACGCAGCCCAGCGGTGGTTTTTTTCTGGACGCAGGAGAATCCTTATTTTTGGAAGGTGTTTCGCCACTGCCCCACGTTACACGCACAGTGCAGTAGCAGAGCTCTCTACCCTGGATTTGCACTGCGAGAAGACTAAATCTTGCCTCACAGTGTTCAGATAATGAAGGTTTAATGAACTGCAGTGTTTTTCCTGTCCTACAGAGCTTGCATTCACAAGTCCGATGAAAGAATAAAAACAAGTCAGTAAAGGGGAAGAAATAGAGAAAATGAGGCGACAAACAGCTGGACAAGCTGGGACCCATGTAAAGGTAAGAAGTGACCATGCTGCTGACCCAATACTACTGAAATAACCTGGACTCAACTGAATTCTCAACAGAGGCTCAAAAAGAAGTAAAACGTTGGTCATAGTATCTTTTTTTTTTTTTTCATTTGACAACATTCTTGTGCTTCAGCTAAACTGGGTTTGAGGTTAAAAAGGAAATTACAATATACTGCCAATAATTTTACTGTTAAGGATTTACGCCACAGCCAGGGAACCAGCAGTCCCCTGGAAAGGGGGCATCTCCCGAACAACACACACGACGGAGAGCCTGTGTGCTGACGAAAGCTGTCCTGAGCTGCGTGTTTTCTTTCTGATAATTGGTAATTTTGCCATGTTAACTTCCTAATTGGATATCAACACATTTTCAGTATCTGTTGTACACTTCAGTCACAGGCAGGGAGACGTGAAGAGGCATCAGTATTTCACACTGACCAAACCGCTTAATCAAATCTTGACATGAGCACGAACCTGAAGCACTCTCACCACTATGTTGCCACTAGTGCCAATTAACTGCTTCACTTTTAAAAAGACAGAGATAAAAGAAAAAAAAATATGGAATATAAATGAGAAAATTAGGAGAGGGAAAAAGACAATGTCCATTAGTTAATAAGCTAGTTCATAAACTAAATGCTCTAATTTGTGATGTTTACAAAATATCTAATTTTAGGAACATGGATTTTCCTCTGTTTATCTAACAAGACACAGTATTTCCTAAGTAAGTAAATCTTTCCAAAGAGTATAAAATCAACAAAGTGATTAGACACAGAAAACAAAAGTTAAGCAATGCATTTGCTAATAACTCTGATCTGCAGAATAAAGCATTATCTAGTCTCTAATCAGGACTTAACACATAATTTTTCCCAAAGGACTGTAACGGGCAAAATATTGTTAAATAAAGTTGGCTTAGGAGAGCCCAGATTAGCGCAAAGAACACAAGTGGTCCCCAACAATGTGAGTTTAAGGCAAACCAAAACCAACTGCTCTGGCAACAGACAGCAACTAGTAGCTGATGCTAGTTAGTCACAGCATGGGAAGATCAGTTTGTAAGGTCTGACCAGAAAAGCTGCATCAGTAGTATAGGAGCACAACGAAAGCGTGCCTGACAGGTTACAGTCACATCAGGAATCACAGAACATGTAACTTATTGATATTTATAAGAACAGGAGAAAGTATTTTCCAGATGTTTGCTTCCATTTCTCCTTCAACCCTCTGCAACAAACATTCAGATACTACTGAAAAAGTATCCTACGTCTGAAGAATAACATTTCAGAGTCAGATGAAGTGCCACCACAAACTTTGGTACTATGTCTCGTGGAGAGGACATTCACAACCCCGGGTTGACTACACAGTGTTCATTGCAGTGGAGCAGATTTCAGAAAGGTTATGTCAGAACGCTCGTCTAAATTTCAGGTAGATGTGATTTATGCTATATGAAATGCTGTGTGAATGAGGTTTTGCAGTATTGTTAAGTCTTGAGAGTGCAAGTCATCTCCCCTGTGCACAGCCCAAGCAAAACAGTTAATCCTGGAGAAGCAGGAGGGGCAAAGAGCCAGGATCCTCCCGCACACACGGCAGGGTAAGCTTCGGGGTGAACCCAGGACTTGCTATGACGGTCTCATGGCTGCAAAACTTAATCAAGCTATTAGGCCACTTTCTTTCCTTTCAGGAGGTCTGATGGTGAATCTGCCTTATCACGAATGCAGTAGTCTCATCCCTGCCCTTCTCTCAAAATATCTGCAGCATTTAAACAGCTACAAGGCCTAATGGACAGCAGTCACCTAAGGATAAGGAGCATTTACTCCTAATGCAGTGCACCTCAAGCAGCACGGCACTAAGTATTTCCTCCACATTTCAGGATCAGCTGCTATGCGTAGTCCCCATAATTAAGTATGCAGATCTATAAGGAGCTAAAAATAATTCAATAGTTATTTCTGCATTACAACTGTACATGCAAGCTTTACTGCTGTCACTTCTCCCTTTATCAAGAATCCCCTCAGAAATGAGGAAACCTATGCTATACCCTGCAGTACTGCCAGCAGGAATGGCCCATGCTCTCAGGTACTCCCAAATCACGTTAATGCATGAAAGTTCACCCAAACAGTCTTGTGGTACTAGAATTTCAGAGACAGACTATGTCACAGCCTCACCCCTGCATGTCTTTTGTTTCTAAAATACTGAAGAAACCCTCTTTTACGTAGTTTCATTAGACACCAGTATTTCAGCCTCTGGTCTGTCAGATCTCGCAGTCATTTCAAACAGGAACCGCGCCCAAGGAACAGCGTCAGATCTTCATGAAACGATAGGCAAGAGAAGAGTCACAGGGAGGAGCACATCGTGTTAGAGTTTGGGGAATTTATTTGGGTTTGTTGCATTTGTGGAACAACTTGCTTCCAGGCTGAAAGTTTATATGCCAGCCTTCAGCCCAGTTCAAACGCTCAGAGCCAAGTCACAAACTTATCAGAAAGGTTTGTAATGGAAACGCTGACAGACCCTTAAGTCTAGTGGCACTGGCAGGTGCTCCCACAATACAAGACCATAATTCAATCAAGCTTTTGGCTGACGTCACGAAGCACAAAACAACTCAAATGCTTTATGAACAGTACCAGAACCCCTGAGATTCAATTACAGTCTTGATATTTGATCAGCAGTCATACTTAGCTGTTTTTAATATAACAAAACCTTTGTACCAGTTATTTATCAAATAGCTCGACGTATTTAAATGTACAGTCAGAGGAAAAAGCGCATTGTACCGTGTTAACCTGACAATCCCAAATCTTCAGGAACAAGACAGGCTTTTATTTGAGAAAAACAGCACCGGGAGAGAGTCTAACTTTATATACCACAGAACAAAAAGAACTGAATCCCTATTTTCTTAGGGATTACACACATGCCTAAGAATTAATTCAGTAATTTCAATTTTTTTCCATTTTTGGACCCCTAAAATTATCCTGGCAGAGGTACTGATCGCCGCATAGTGAATGTAATATGCAATAGGTTTTTTGTTTTGGTTTGGTTTTTAAAATAAATTTTGCCGGAACCCACAGAAATAGCCCATGGGCCTGAAAGGATCTGCTGTAATGGTAAGAATCCAAAGGTACAATCTCCTGTTTGAAGCCTCCCCGATTCTGCACTCTTATGAATGAAGCACCAACCAAGAAAGAACCCCTTCTGCATCAGGCCTAAGACCACCTTCTGCGGCTCGCCGTACACACACACAACAAAGCAGGGTGCCGTATACACACACACATACGACGAAGCAGGGTGCCAAGGGCAGCACTGGCAATGGGAAGCGTGTTAAAGGGCAGGAAGGGACGGAGCTGCTGGGAAGGCTGCCGGCAGCGTGCCAGCTCGCAGGCAGCGGATGACAGCCTGCCATTGCTCACAAAGCCCGAAGCGAGAGCGGCTTCGCCTCTCCCAGCAGCCGGAGAGCGCGAGAGCCTCGGCTCCTCTGCCCCTGCCTCGGCACAACGCTGGCGCCCATGCCAGGGCCGTCAGTGTCCCTTTCTGCGCTAGTCACTCACGGGCTGATGCAGATTTCAGGTAAAACCCTGAATGAAGGAAATGAAGCCCAGGTGCCAGGCCCACTGAGGCCAGCTGAAAACGAGAGCGGGCTTTCGGCGAGGAGAGGACCGAGCGGCTTCCGAACACGCAAGAGCAGTGCCCAGCATCTCTCCCCGGTACCCCGCTGAGACAGTGGAGCAGAAGGCACCGCCAAGTGCCAGATACGTTATCTTAACCTCGGAAGCCTTTTCACCAGGTGAAGAGAAAATCGTTATATTCAACAAATCAAGTCTTAGGGGATTAGTCAAATTCCACAAGAGTACTCTGCAAATACAGCAGTGCGTGTGAAGGGTTGTTTCCAAAATAGATCAATACCCAGCACAGACAACAATAGATTGCAGCTACGTATTGTCATTACTACCAATAGTAGTCTTGAAAGACATCATTAAACGGTGACTGTCACAATAGCTCTCACGCAAACAATGCTGTAACTGCACCTTCACATTAAATACTTTCTCACCGCTCTGAAATCTACCAAGATAAACCCATTTTTAAATACACATGGTTAGTTGATATGCAGATCAACGGCACTGGTGTTTACCTTGGCAAAAAGAGTAAACATGCCAACCTTTCTCAGCACTTTTCCTATTTCCGTAAGTTTGCAAAGAAAAGAAATTACACAACAGCCTTTGAAAACATTAGAAAAATTATCTAAGAATGTGGCCATTGCCACCGCTCTGCTTTACCAAGAAGCACTAGGCAGAAAGCTTTCACTGCAAACAGGTTAAAGAAGAAAATTTAACAGGCCAGTGTTACAAGACCACAGATTCGTGCCTAGGTGCAAACCCCAAAATCACAGGTTTGAAAACCTTTGACGCACAAATGGTAAGAGACAGATTTCGACATTTGGGCTAGATCCCGTGAGGCACACGATACCTCCCAGATGACAAAAGAAGTGGAGGCCCCTCAACATCTCATTGCCTCAGACTGACAGGCAGCATCAGCTGCATAAAGGCAGATGAGGAAATTCGGTAGTGACTTTTACTTAGCAGTTAATAGTACAGAATAAGTAACACCAAATTAAATTATTCAAGGGACTCATTTTAACTGTTGTTATTCCTCCTGTCTTCTGAGGTGCAAGAGGAACTCTGTGGACTACCTACAGACACTGGCAGATGGTACATACTATTACATGTATATTAATTTTATATGCCTACATCTTCAGCAGGACATGTAAACCATTCCCAGGCTATGCCGGCTCTTCTCTCTGATGACCGCACAGTGAGCTTGCTTGAACTAGAAATTTGTCTGAGCAACGAGAGTGTGATCTGGCTGGGGGCACCCGTCTCACCTAGCCTTCGACAGCCAGAACGCAGCAAGCTACGCCTCGGCAAATCGCTAGGTCCTTTGGTAGAGAATAGATTCACAGAAAATGATTCACAGCGCTGAGCTGAAACGCCTTGGGGCAATCCCTCCTCTGCCAGCTATGAGGAGCCCTAGGAGATGTAGGCACCTGACTGTCGTAAGGCTGCATTTCATAAGCTTCGAAACAATAGGCTGCCTCCAATTCAGGACATTAAAAAAAAAAAAAAAAAAAAAAATCTCCACTTCTTGAAATGTAATTTCTATCCCTTTTAGTTCTACTTTGATTATGTCCACCACCCTGGTATCATTTATCTGGGAAAATTTTGCTAAAAGATCTTTAAACCATTACAAACACATACCCTGTTTCTTATTCAACAATTGCAGATCTGTTATCTTGGCTTATGGGAACTGATCTAAATAACATCATGATATCAAACAGTGAAAACCACAGGCCTGGGGCCACCGGGGCTCTACTCTTTTTCTGGGACTTGCAAAGGCACAAATTTCCAGATACAAAATGTAGTTTACCATTAGAAGTAAATGTTTGATCTGTAAAGCTTACAAAACGACTTTGTTTATCATAGCAGATGAAAAAAAAAAAAAAAAGGAATAATTTTAAACTCAAAACAAAACTGTTTATATGACAGCTTTTAGTGCTCCATGATTCTGTGCATTTAAGAGAGATTCAAGCAATTAACAGCATAAACTTTCATTACATAGTTCTATTATATATGTTTATGTGACTTAGCTGTTCATCTGTTATTTAAGTGATTTCCTCATTACAATAGTATGGTAAAGATATTTGCTGATCTTGTCAAAAAAAGTCAAGCAGTTCATTCGCTACCTTCCTGGGATCCCAAAGTGTGTGTTTAAATCCTTTTACTTACTAGGTGAGTAAAATATCAAAGCAATTCCAAAATTCAGTAACGGTTGAAATCATGGGGGTAGAAAAAAAATTAAAATTAATAAATAAAATCACATGTTCTTTTTGCAGCAGCCAAAACATAAGTGTAAGTGGTGAAAGATTAAAATTTGTGTGACCTGGTCTTCTTGAGATGCACAGGCTAACAATTATTTGTGGCTATTTAATGTTTCTTGGGAGTTCAGTCAATGGAAGCTGCATTTGCCTAGGACAAAAATCAGTACGAATATGGGAGTGGCACGAGTACAAATCTAATGGGAAGAAGCCAAATTGTACCTCACGCCCCCAAATACCTTTTTTCCCCGCATCTCTTACTGAACACGTTAGACAAGCTTTGTACTCCTACTTAACTCCAGCTCAGACCTAAGGTCACTGGTTTAACAGATACACTTTTTTCCACAGATACCTCGTATCCACTGAATAATCTAAAACATTATTTCTGTTACTGCTAAATTTGGCAATGGCAGGCACAAACGTCTCCTTCAAGTGACATTTGGCTGGATCTGGCCCCCCCAAGCATTTCAGCCTCTCAGACAGCTAATGTGTATGGTTTTGAATTATTAAATATATTCAGGAGCCTTGACAAGGTAGACAGGCAATGATTATGACAAAAAGTATTTTTAAAAAGCTACAGTATCCAACAGCATGACTGAACTGTTTCAGATACAATTTGCTTAAATCAGATCCAATGCAAGCATTTTGCAGAGTATTTGTTTAGACCCTCTTCCATTCAATAAGGCTAGTTTTCTTCCGACATCGGAAATCAAGGGGATTCGCTTTTTTTTTTTTTTTCTTTTAATTACCAAGATAGGAGCTTAGCTTCCAGATTTAAATATATGTGAGTGAGTGCAGGTGGCTGTCTCTCTGGAACGTCCTCTGCAGGATACACTCAGTTTGCCACTGCAAGCAACATACAAACTCAGAAGTAACCTCTCTTCTTTGTAACTAAATATTTAGCTCCTCCAAGTATGCACTATGGTGTCTCAGGCCAATTCAAATATCATAGCGTGGGTCTCTTTCTGCCCCCACAGTACTCTCTTTAACAGGACTCGGAGGGGAGGAGGATCGAACGCTTCACAAGTAAACATAGCTGGAAGGATGGGAGGTAACTAGCATTCTTCTTCTTCTTAATCATAATTACGAAACATTAGGGATGAAAAACATGGAAACAGTTGCCTTTGTGCATCTACGTAGCTAAAGCCTCAAGTATTTTTCAACAGGCAAAAGAAGAGAGGGGCATCAGAAAGCACAGCCACGGGCTAGCAGCAGCAGCACCAGCCCGGGCGAGGGGCCGGAGGGTCTGGGGCTGAGAGGTGCCGTGTCCTGCGCACCAGCGCGCTGGAGACCTGGAATGCCGCCTGGCAAAGGGAGGAACGTGGTGCAACACGCAAGCAAAGCCAACACCCAGATTCAGTCATCATTTTCTGCCTTTTCTGACATACACCATTACAAATGCAGACTACCCTTCAGAGCCACCTATGTACTTGCAATAACTAGGTACCTACTACACTTTTCCGTCATTATTAAAAGTGCTTTTCTGATCCATATGCCTCAAATTTCTCATCTCTTACTTTTTTTTTTTCTTTTGAACGGCAACTCTGCGTTATAACCCCCAAAATAAATGACATTCTTCCCAAATCCTCCCTGGTAAAGGGTGTATTCTTTCCTAGCGCACACACACGCATTATTCCCACTGACAGGACCTGTGCATGCATCCTGAGGTGTGCCTAACCTGAGCGGCTGCCAAAACGTTTTCAAGATAAAGACTGTATTTAATTCAGTTTTTCTGATGATCGACCAATAACAGCAGAATTATACACCTTTCTCAGAAGGCCCCAGTCCAAAAATGAATTGTCCTTAAAAAACTATATTTGGTTCTAATTTACTCACAGACACATCCCAAGTAAAAAAAGGACTTGAAAACCAAGCTGAATTTGTGATACCCTAGTAAAAGATGTATTAATTTGTAATCGTTGTTATTCAAATGCAGGACAAGCCCTAATCAAACTATTGGTAAAATTAAAAGCAAGTCTTTAAATCCTTTAAACTGACTTCACCTTATTCAGTGATGTCTGTGCTAGCAAAGATTTTAGATTTTTTTGTGCACTAGGAACGGCCAATCATAAGAATTCAGTTATTCTACTGCTACTCACACCCACACAATATTCAAACATATACATAGTGGGCAATCTATAACAGATGCTTGAAAACTTAGGTAAAATTAAATACTTAAAATAGAAGAGGCAGAAGTTGAACATAATCAGGAAGATGTGGGCTTTGATTATCAGTTCGAAAACTGAAATATGCCAAATGTGACAGACCTAGCAAATTCTTTAGCACCACAATTGTTGAAAAACTGCTTCAAAACCCATACCCAAAATCAAGCACCAGTGAGCATCATCTTCCCCTTATTTTACAATGGCCCACACTCAGATTCTGACAAATGCTTTTACTGCTGAAGCTAAGGTAAACTATTCAGAAAATTTTAGAAGATCTGGGAAAATTAATTTTATTTTGGCAAGTGTCCTAAAAAAAGGGGAGGGGGGGGGTAGGAAAAAAAAAAAAAGAAAAAATAAAAACCCAGCTTCATTCTAATGGATGTGTATTGTTCAATTTAAGTAACAGGTATTAAATCACTTTACAAATACAATATAAATTTGAGGTAACTCCAGGGGAGTTTTCTTAAAAATAATTTCAGTCTTCACCAATTCTCCCTGTTAAGGTCAGAGTCTCTAAACCAGCATGGCTGAATTGTTTTAGTGCTCTCTGCTGAACACCTGCAAACATCAAACAAAAACTCCTGGTCCTTTACTGGGTTGACAAAAGCCTTTCATGTGAAAAATGCTCCATGGGAATGTCACGGCTGTGGCTCAGGTTACATTCCTTTCTCCCTTGCAGCCCTCACCATTTCTTAACATGGTAAGAAGCCATGTTTGTGAAATTAAAGATTAAAAGGAAATGTGGCTTTACTTTATTTTCATTCACACATTACAAATCACAATAGAGCATCATATATTAGATGAGTAAAAAGCTATTAAGATTACTTTAAGCATGAAATATTACCACACTTGCTAAAGTACAGTTATAGTTTCACTTCACTGCTTGGGATTACTTTTCTTTGGGTTTTTTTTTCCCTCCCCCCATAAGATAAGTTTCAGGTTAATGCAGAGGAATGACATCTGTGGTTCCCCATCTCAGTAAACACAATTTTTAAAAGAGGACCATTAAGAGGTGGTCAGCTCAAACTTCAGAAGGGCGCCTGTCCAGGAGGAAGACCAAGCTGCATTCGGATCATTAAAATTCTGTATTATCAATATGCACAATTAGAACAATAAACTGTGTTCATACGTTATTAATGGGGCTATCTTTAATCCTTCCATATAGTTACTGACAACATCTCTTGAAGCAGTTGTCTGGGCGCTATCATATCAAATCTGAATTTCTCAAGTCCTGGCTCATTACAACACCGCACACCAAATATTCTGAAGCAGCAAGACTCTCGCACACAGCTAGCTGGCCAGCAAGAGCACAGGGAAACAATAGCCACGCTTCTCCTTCTTGCAAGTGTATCTTCAGGCCACACGTCCACCCTCTCACAGAGTATCAGTGACGGGCAACTCACCGACACCTAGATTCTGACAACTTTTTTGGAAATCGCCGATCGCTCACTACGAAAATCCCTGTCTAATAACCAAGCAACAGATATTTATATAGGAAATTCAAAATGATTTTCCTTTAGAAAAGCATACCCCGTGCTGCATGCCATTGTGCAAACGATCTACCAACATACAGTGCACGTTCCTTTATCAAGCAGGGTACTTCATCCTCCACCATCAGAGACTGGTGTATTCAAGCATTTACAAGTTGTTAACAGTGGGGGAGAGTTCAGGTGCTATTTTAAATGGTCTATATCTTAATATTACTAACGTACTTCAGCTCATTAAATTATTTGTATGTCTAAAATGATGCCTCCAAGTTACTTTAGTCTTTCAGGTTTAGAGACAATAAAACCAAATATAACCCCTCCATTTCACTCACTGTTCAGATTTGCTATCCTGTGGTATTTCTGATCAAAATGACTTCATAGATGAGGTTTACGATGCATTTATTAAATACAACTATCTAGCCAATTGCTGTTAGACCAAGTGGTAGTTGCTGCATTGACTGGTATATAAGCATGACAAATTGATTTGTCTGGCACAAACACTCTTCTCTTCTCTCCAGCGAAAACAAATATAGTGAATATTATGTATTCGGTTAAATCAGTTATTAAAACTATGTAATTTGGAAAATGATAAAAAATAGGATTAAAACCTTTAGCTTGCGAGATATACGGAAAATTATGTTTGGAAAGCTATTCAAACCTAACAGTAAAATTCACCAAGTCACTATATTCGTAATATAACCAAATTTGTGAAACAAAACCAAAAACATGTTATTTTGAAAGTCTGAATAGAATAAAATTCACAAAATGAGCACTTAATAATTGTTGGCGGCATTTGATCTAGTATCTTCAAAATTTATATTACAGACTACCTTCAAATTCGGAAGTCCTTCTTTGGAAATAAAAAGTGAACTGACCTACTCGTGCATTTAATAAAAATGGCTATACTGAATACACAGAAGAGGTTCCTTTAACTGAGTACAAACTGCAAATACCAGACATGAAACTATATGCAATGACGTGTTTATATCTAGATATCCACTGGCAGTTTGCAGTGAAGACTTGTCCAAATTTACCATCTGATTTAGAACAGTACTCTGTGTATAACAATACTACGTACAGTGTGTTGGTATGCGTAATTGCCTGTGCTTTTAAAACACTGCAACTCTCTACCCGGAGATGTATTTGTGTCCTGTCCAAAACACCACATCCGCAAGGCAGGGAACCCTCTTAAACGAACTTAATAGAAGAGTAAGGAAATTTCAAATGCGTAAGTATCTTTGCTAGTTTTACTTCTAATTTGTCAGGCATATAAAAACCTGTATATAAAACTTCAGTTGCCAGACAATTATTGTACACATATGTTCTACCACAAAGAGCTCTGATAGTTCTTTTGTCATCAAACAGGACTCCTGTTTTTAGGGAACGCAGAAGTTGCCCATATAGTACTACTACAGCCAAATAAACAAACATACAAACAAACAAATCCTCCAGTTAAATTTCAGGGACTCTTCAAAAGCAGTCAAATATTTCGAAAGAAAATGCCCTGTCTCCTACCAGGAAAAGAAATCAGCCTGAAGATTTTAATTCACCGACAAATATTCCATCAGCAAACAGTGATCTCTAATACTAACGAGTTCTTTTCCCGGAAGAGGTTGGTGTTTATACTCGGATACTTGCTCATTTATTTATTTATTTTATTTAAGCAGCCTTCAATTCTTATTCACAAAATTCATTCTCATGCAAGATGTTTGATTATCATTTCTGACATACAAAAGATAGCATCTGAAATTGTAAATAAAAATCTCCAATGCTCAATTGAAAAAAGAAAAAGATTTAAACTAGCTCACCCTGAACAATTATACAGAGGAGAAGTTTAGGGGGGTTTTAAAAAAATCGTAAACATATGGAAATACCGTCAAAATGCCCCAGTCTTGTGGAAATAATAAGTAGTAATAATAGTAATTGTCAGCGCTTAGGAACAATTCCGCTCAGATCTGAATGAATCTGCTCCCCAGAAGAGATTAACACAACCACAACAAAGGTTAACGCCTATGGATAAATAACTAACAACATTTTAACTACATACGAAACAAAAATTTTACATACTTGAGCCAGTAAAATGTCCACTCGCCAAGGAAGTTGGTCCATTTTTCCCACTGCTCACAGGAGGTGAAAACATCTAAAAAAAACAAAGAGGCATTACTACTGGAAAACAAGAGATTCCCGAGTCCACTGTTAGTCAAAAGTTCCTTCCACATTCGCTGTGAACTACGTTGATAGTTCGTCTACCACGAAACATCATCCCCCACAGACCTGCGAACGAGTCAGTATTTCTTACAGCCCCCACCAGCCCCTCACCACCATCATCACGTTTTTATTAGGCTCATTAGCTCCCCAAACAATATTCGCTTCCCGAAGAGTTTGAGCAATCCCAGTCCCCAGCAGCGTTATCCAGGCTGGGAAGCGGGGCTCGCTCCCCTCTCCAACTCTCACGCTGACAAAGGCGAAAAAAGTTTTTTTGCTGGAACCTTGGCCATAAATGTAGCAATGTCCATTTCCATCCCGCTTTACGATTTGCCTGTCATGTGTGAACCCAAATAGTAATAATGCAAAGTGCCACCTGCCCTAAAATCTCATTTCGCCTCTAACACGAGAGCAATTTGAAGCACGGCTCTCTCCCTCTCCCCCTCTCCCTCCCTCTCTCTCGCTCCCTCTCTCTCTCCCTAGCATTTATTTCGACCCTAATTGGTTTCTCTCTTCTTCGACGTGTCTAGTGGATAATACGCACCTTCCCTGAGTCAGAGCCTGCAAAAAGCGAAGGAACAAATGGAAAAAGTGCAACAAGCAAAGAGGGGGCTGCAAAGCTGCCTCAGGCTACGTTTCCTGGCCAAACTTCCCCAAGCCATTCCTCCAAAGCAAAGTCTGGAGCAGCAGCAGCAGCACCAGCCTGAAGCAGCCTCATTTACACGGGGGGGG
>VYZV01032394.1:251586-265003 GCA_013401275.1 Pandion haliaetus | reverse complement strand
GGGGGGGAGACCAAAGGAAGGAGGCTGTGCAGGTGGGGGACAGACTGCAGGGCCCAGGCCCGGAAGGGATTAGGAGAAATAACAAGCGGGGTGCTGCTCCGGGTGGCTGCGGCGGGAGAGCCGTGCACCCCATTTCTTTCCCTCCGCAGCTTGCTCCAAGGGTGGTGAGAGACCCGCTGTGACAGACGAGAGGTCTTCTTGCACCCACGTTACTCTGCTGGGCCTAGAGGTGAAAGTGTAAACCTAAAAGCAGTCATAGAAAAGTAGAGGGTGCCGTAAATTTAAACCTTTAGGAACCGGAGGGTACGAAGGGCCCCCCGCACGGTGCTGTGGGAGCAGGAGGGGTGTCCTGGCCCGGAGCGGGGCTCGGGAGGGACATCGAGGGTGGGTGCCACGGGGAAAGCAGCACCGTGATAACCATGTTGGTGCGTGGTCCCTGGGGCCTACGCGGGCGGATACCAGCCACGCGGACACCCCCTATAAAACTTCTGGCTTTCTAGATCCCAGGCCTCATTTGCACTGATCTGTATCTTCCTCCCATCCTCTCCTGGCCTGGGAGGTGTCCTGCTTTCCACGATGCACCATGCACACACTGCGGCACGCTCAGAGATACTCTTGCGTAAGGACATGTGGTCATTTTGTACCCACGGTGAAATGATGAGAGCAAAACAGAAATGCCTTAGAAGATAAGGGCCTTCCCAAAGGGCACGGAGTGCAGAGGTGCCGTGTAATACAAAAATACCTGATCACTCTTAACTGTGAAAATGTCGCCAGGTCAGCACCGGTCCCCCCTCAGCAGTGCTCCAGAAGCTGGCTTCCCACTGACCACCAGGATATCAACGTGGAGTGCCCCCCATACTGATGTGACCTCGGCCATCTTCCTGCGTGGCCCTAGAGCCTGGTGAGAAATGGGTGCGAAGGCGGCCGCCTGGGAGGGGGGTGCCCCCGCCAACTTGGATGTTCTCCTGTGGCTGTTTTGCGTAGGTGTGAGGATACCTGGTCTAGACGAGGGGTGGACTCCCTCTGCAGCTGGGGGCTGGGTTTGTTTTCTGGAATCGGAACTGCCCATAACCCGCTCCAATGGCCTCTTCCCTCAGGAGCCCCCAAAGCCACCAGCACCCCTGTTTCTCGCGCGAAGCAATGATTCAGAGAGAGCACTCACCTCCTCGTCACCCTTCTAGCTGAGCTGCTGGCCCTCGTGGAAGTCAAGCTGGAGTCTTCTGTTCCCAGTGGGCACTGAACACAGCATCGCGTTTGGGGCCTCCAACGACAACTCCATCACATGTTGCATACGGGTCAGGGAGGCTCTGCTCCGTACTTCTCCCTTGAGCATGAGTTGCCATAATTTTGCCTGTGCTGCAGGCTACCGAGCACCCATTTCAGAATGGCTTTGCAAAGCTGTTGCGCACCCTGCCTGCAGGGAAGAAGGGCACAGATGTCCTCCCAGGAGGAGGCGGCACCTGCTACCACGAGGGCTCTGTCTTCTGCCCCAGCCATGACGTTTGGAAGAAGGGACTTGTTCACAGGCCCTGACATGCGGCGTGAGAGTATCTAAGATGGGTGACAGCGCGTGGGACGTGTATTCACAGAGCTGCAATGGTCTCTGCAGGTGCAAGTCATCCAGACAATACAGGCACACTGGGGTGCTTTAGGTAGCGGAAGAAGTCCAAGGCACAGATGATGTGGGCAGTCAGTTTTTCCGCCTCAGGAGACTTATGGGAACATTTAAGGGGACAGTGTACACCATCAGTATTACTTACTTCTTTTAGCATATCGGCTTCAATGTGTTTTCAACGACGGCCTCGATGGCCCGAGTTGCGAGTTCAGCGAGGCTCTGAGTCTCGAACTGTTCCTGAACAAAGCCGGTGACAGCCGCTGCGACCTGGCTGCGTGTTTCATCGCGCTCCCTGCCGTAGATGTTTCTCTGGACGCCTTGTAGGTGAAAAGTAGACGTGGGAAAGCAGCAAGAGCAGCGTGCTGCGTGAGGGAAGGCGAGCTGGGAGCTGTGGGCAGCCACAGGTGAGGCGCAGACCCACAGCCCTGAGGCAGATGACGGCACAAAGCCCCGCGGCCCCGATGGGGATGATGAGGCGCAGTCCCAAGCCTGGGCGGGCGGGCAGAGCAGGGTGGTGACAGCCACGGCTCCACCACCGGCGCCGCTCTCCTCAGACAAAGGTCAATACCTGACGAGTGAGGCCCGAGGCCGCCCGGGAAGTCCCGCAAGGGCCTGGGAGCTGCGAGGGACGGGGCACCCCTGCTTCTGCTGTACCCCCAGGAGGCCTGGGCCAAAATGGGGCTCCTGTGCCCACAGGCAGGGGCCGGGGCTGGCTCAGGGCCGCTTGGGCCCACTGGAGCTGGCAGGGCCCGGTGACGGCCTGCCCTCCCCTCGGGCCGCGGCGGGCCCTCAGGGCCCTGCCTCCGGCCGGGCTGTGGGGAGGCCGGCTCTTCTCAGGGCGTGCGGGGTCCACGCTGGCCGGCTGGCTCCCCGGGCCCCTGGCTGGCTGCTCGGGTGGTGCGAGCGCCAGGGTGCCGTCCCTCGAAGGGACGCGGGTGGCTTTCAGCGTGGCTTTCAGAAAGGCTTCAAAGGCCCCAGGAGCGAAGCGGCCCTGCCTGATGGCGACGCAAAGGTAGAGAGTGCCCTCGTCCTCGGCCGGCAGGGTCTGGGGAACGGCAAGGGACACAGAACGAGGGGAGAGGGAGGATTTTGGTGGCGAGGGCTCCTCGTTCGCTGTACCCCAGAGATGGGTGTCAGGGAGCTGGCAGGCTGGTAGGGCTCAAAGCACAGCCATGCCCCTCTAGTATTGGCGGGTTTTTATCTGTGAGTTAGTACTCCCTTGGCATCCACAGTGGTCTTAGTGCTATATGTGGTACAAGGAAAAGACAGGGCCGGTGCCAAATTGCTTGTTGTTCAGAGTGCAGGTTTATTTTTTTCTCTCAAACTGAATCAATACAGAGAAAACCGGAGGGAAAAAAAATCATATGAGCCCACAGAGGAGAGACAAGGCTTTATTTAATTATTTGACCCAGTAATGTGTCCAGGTTCTCCAGATACCACTGAAGAAATGAAGCATTAGTAGAGATTAGACTGGGAAAAAAGAGGGCCTCATGAGTCCCGGTTTGGACAACGTTCATTCCCCATGTACGGCGGGGAAGAGGAGAGCAGGGGCTGCTGATGCTCTGATGGCGGGCCTTCACGGGTGAGGGGTCACAGACCCTCCTGCAGGACAGTTCCCCCCCGAGGATCGGGGAATCCCAGAAATTACAGGCCTGCACAGCGTGCAGGGCTGTCCCAGCCCTGTTTCCTAATTTCTAAAGGCCTCTTTGGTATCATTTTTATCTCTTGTGCTTAGCTATTTCAGTGCAGTGCATACCTTGTTTAAGCTGACTACATTTCCTGGCCTGCTGCTGCTCTTCATCATGATTATACCGGGCATGCCATTTCAGTGTTTCAGAAGAAAGAAATTGTTAATGTAATAATTAGGGATGTAAATTACACCTGATTTGTGCCTGGCCTGTTCGGATATCAACCATGTTTTAGTTCTGGATTAATCAAGTCATAATTAAATCCATTTTTAATATTAGCAATAACTGAAGCATTGGTGGTATTAAAGTGATATAAAAATGCACTACTTTCAGGGAAAATAGAGGTAAATATAATTATTCACCTCACAACAGTGAAATATTAATAAACCACAAAATGTAAATTTACGGTGACACATAAGACTTCACACATAGTAACACAAGGGAAGCTAGTTTCTGTAGCAAGACCTTGTCTTTCTGGAGTACACTAGGTTGGCAGACTGAAAATTAATGCAGAAGCTACGGTTAATAATGGGCTACGGGGTTTTGTTTTTAAATTAAATGGGAAAAGGAATAACACAACTGCCATACTGGCCCCAGTATTGTTTATTTTGCAATTTTAATCCACTGCGTTTTATACTGTCCCCATATGTTCGGTTTTCAGTGTGCCACAGAATTTTGTATGGACAATTCACAAGTGCAGATGTTGCTGCGGACCGAGAGGGGCTGCTGGCAGTTGGGCCTTTTACCACCTCAGAAGACACATGAAGCAATTTGGAGCCACGCAAAGTTAGCTGAAGTACTCTGTTAACATGGTAAGCAGTGTTACAAGTACGAGCATTAGACAAAAATTCACGCCTTGAAGTTCCTGAATGTGTCCGTTAACTATATGTCTCCAGAGAAATTTTTTCACCCTGTCTGTAGACTTCCAATAGCAGGATAGCAAAGTACTCGTCTGCATTTTGTTCTAGTTTGGAGCTGTGATTGTGCCCTTTTTCACTCCTATAAAAATCCATCAAAACGTGGCCTTATCGTAAACCCATGAAAAAGTTGAGTGTGCACATGTTCAGTGGATACTCTTTACGGATTTGCAGATACTCTTGGGAAATTTTATGGGAGTATTTTGAAAATAAATTGATTAATGTTATGAAGCACTGTGTTGCTGCAATAACTGATGCCATGGAAGAACCCATGTGGAAATTGCTAATTCTGGCGGCATGGCAAGCACAGCCTGCATACGGTGCCGTTAACGAGTCCTAGGGCCACGCACCAAATGACGGTGACAAAACAAGCGGCTGCATGGCAGTTTGCTCAGCGAGCACAATCCGCTCCGTGCACGGGACCAAGCAGGGGCCCTCTAGAAAAAATGGCATGTGATGAGGTAATTAATGCCTGCGTCAAAAATGTGTGCTGAAGAAGCTGGCTGCAGCTACAGTGTTGATGCTCTCCTGTCCAACACCACAAGCGCTGCTGATGGAATGGCTGCCACTGCCTGGCTTTCCGTGTCAACGTGTCTGCGAGAGGCTGCCTCTCCCAGGACTTTCCTAGCCGTGCTCAGCCGCAAGGATCAGTGGGTCCTCCGCCGCGATGGAGGGCGTGCAGCACCATCCCGCATCTCGCCCCGCAGCAGTGCTTTTTCCCTCCCGGCAGGGTAGTGGCTGCCCAGGAGCAGGGGAGATGGGTGCAGCCTCTGCTGCTCAGCAAGTTCCTTGCGTGACGGCTCTGCAGGAGCAGATAAAAAGAGCCGTGTTGGGGCCAGGACAATAATTAAGACAGAGGTCTTTTCTGAGCTTTTTTTCTGGTGAGTCATTTTTAAAGGAACGAGGCTGAAACCACAACATTATTGCTAATGACTCCTTGCATGGGTGTTGCCTTTCTTTGCTTGGATATGCTTTAAGTGATGTGTAGTGAGAGGTAATATTCAAAAACTGGGTATTTGGCACTGAATCGAGAACATATCTGTGTTTTGCCCAGAGGTAACACCTTGCAGTTGTTTCCCCTCCCTTCACTTTTTGCTGTTTAAGACTGAAAATGGGCAGAGGACTGTAGGCCACACACATCTATAAAATATTACACTTCACTTTATTCATAATGGTGTTTCAGATATTGAGTGCAAAACCACCAGAGTAGAAAAGCAAGTCAATAGTTTTCACAAGGTCAGAAATAAGAAGATAAGACCTGATGAGTTTCATTAAAATAGTCTAATGCCAGGACGCGCAGCCTGTGCTCTGTGCAGCTGCACTGTATACAAACTCGCCACTTGTGTGTGACTATGCCGATAGTCCATGGAAGTGTCAGCGAGCTAGCAGTACTAAATTTAGGGACCCTTCACCAAAACAAAGTCCAGGTATTGCAGAGCAGTTCTAAGAAAAAACCTTAGAAGCGTTTGTTCCAGACAGAGATGGTAGTGGCATGTATTTTTAGGCTACATAACACATGCCTGTAAGAAAGTTACTACTGGTCTTTTCTGGGAGAAAGTCTAACACCCTCAATGTTTGAGATGTGTCAGGATTCAGGTTGGGTGAATTATAAACTGGTAAAAATTGTTATTTCTCTTCTTTCACTTGCAGATGCTTAAGTACACAAGAATATTCTCTGTGCCTAGGGCGATGCTGCCCTCAGAGCCAGGGAGTGGAGCCTCAGCTCGGAGATGACAGGGAGTTGATGGAGCACAGTGGAGGACGAAGCTTGTCTCCTCGGTCATGCCGCAGAGCCACACCATTCAAACCCTTTTGGCATCCCATGAGGTAGGAACTTGCTCAACACCAAACTGGGGGTCAGACTGAAAAAAAAGGGCTTATGAAAGGCTTCCAGACCAACCCAATGGTACCAGTATGCATCCTCACATCTGTGATGGCACACCCGTGAGAAGAGGTGGAGACAACTGAGATGACTTGGCTGGGCCAAGATAGTCTAACTATTTTCCCACCTGCTAATCTTGTAGAATAAAGAGATGTGATCCAGAGCTGCCATGTTAGTTTTTGTGGTGAAGCAGGGGTGGAACAAAGGTGAACTTAATAAATTGCATAGAATAAACCCCCAAACCACTCAAGTGTTTGCTTCTCCCCTCCCCCTCAAAAAGTGGAAAAATGAAGCACAAAAAAAGCTTAGAGTTTCCATGCAACCTCTAATACATCCCTTTGTGCTTCCTTGTTATATTCTGCTTCATTCAGGAAACAAAGCGAAAAAAAAAAGGGGACACAACTATGGTTGAGGTACTTGACTTTGTGACATCAATAACTATACGGCTTGGTTATGTAGTTAAATAGATATATTTTTTATAGTTTGTAGTTTATTTTATAACTGTAGGCATTTTTAAGTCTCTTCTGCTTCGCAAGTATGTGTAGGCTAATTCACATTTGCAAGGAACCTTGAATCTGTAGTTCATTGTGTAAATGGTAAATATTTTTGGTAGTTAAATCCCATAGTAGTTGAGTCAAAATTCTCATTAGAACTAAAGTCTCATTAGAACAAATGGGAGGTTTAAGTAAGGACTGAAAACCTTCACCATGGTAAAACTTCTGGGGACAAAGAAAGAGGAACCAAGAAATTTCCTAAGAAGAACCTCAAAATCCTAGCTGCAGACTTTAGTGGCAGAAGTCTGAGGGGAGGAACAGGAGGAAGAAATTGCAGATCAAAATGCTTTTACTGATGTCTTCAGGAATGTTTGGAGTGTCCTATGCCCTGTCCTTTTGTCACAACAGCGGCCCTCTTTAAAAATGCCCATTTCAACAGAAGACGCTGTCAGCAGTACAGCCTTCCTAGAAGTGAGGGTGGGACTGCGTGATACATCCTGCGGGATGTGTCCAAGTCCTATGAGACATCTGGTTAAATCATTGTAAATTTTTACTGCCGACTTTGATGGGATTAAATAGGTCTTAAAACAACTAAAATCTTATCTGGATCTCAGCTGAAAAGTCTGTGAGCCAGTAAGAAAAGCACAGGGTTCTCAGGAGAGCGAGGACTTGCCACTTCCATCACCTGTACCTCTGGCACTCCGTTTTAAGATTTGTGACGCTTCAGCACTCTACAGTTGACATTCCTTTGCCAGCTTTTCCCCTTAACATTATTCTGCTCTTTTTTTTGCAGTTGAATTGTATTGTTTTCCCTTGTATATTTACCAATGTGTTTCTTTAATAACAAAGAACAAAACATTTGTCAAGGTCTGGCCCTTACGTCTTTTAAGCTGAGGATTTTATGCCTCTTCCTCAAGTCCAACGGGGTGTGTAAGAGTCCAGCACACTCTGATCAGAGGAGGTTGTGCAAGTCAGTGCTGCATTGTCAGTAGTTTCGGAAAACATTGTCACTATAGAAATTCATAATGACTATGGAATTCTGTGCTCATGTTTTCTGTCACAAGAGATCTGCACTGCAATATGAGGTCTGAGGACTGAAAAATGTGCATGACAGGAACATAGCGTAAAATGTGGACATCGTGGACTGGCCAAGATCAGTAGGAATATCATAAGATTTTGTGTTTTCTTGAGAGGAAGGTAGAGAGAGGGGAAAAAATGCCCCAAACCTAATTTTCAGATAACCTTGCTAACTGAAGTTCTGAGTGTACGGTCAGAATTACAGTTGTGAGCTATGCAATCTATTTTCTAACATCTAACAATAGCAGCTGAGCTCTTAATTGGCTCAGAACCATTTCTTTCCGCAAAACAGTTTCACCTTAGCAAAAAGTATTTGAAGGTACACTCCCTCGATGTAACCAGCCTAGGGAGCAGCCAGTGTGCGTTACCTTGTCCGGTTTAGGAGGGTGTTTTAGAGGTAGGTAATTTCCTTGTTTACAGGGCTGCAAGTTGTTTGACCAATGGGATATGTGTCGCTGTCACATCCAGCTATTACCAGCGCTCAGCAGTGTCCACGGCATTTCTTTGAAGCCCAGAAAATCGAGAGACCATGATTGCTACGATACCAACACCTAACCAGCTACGGCCTCTCTGCTGGCAGAATTCTGACGTTTTGCAGCTCCTGGACAAGCTCATTATGTCCAGCCTGTCCACAGAAACAAAAGTTCTGCTTTCATCTTTCTTCCCTTCTCAGATATGACCGGTTTTGGAACTGATGGCTTGTGAGTTTGGAGGGAAATTCTGAGAGAGCATGTTGGGATTTATGTAAGTAGGAAACGCTCAGAGTAAACCAGAATGTGACTCTAAAGAGGAATTGTTGTGCCAGAATCACATTCTGCAAGGATGCTTCTTTACAGAAAAGAGACATCTCTTTTTGGTTTATCTGAACTAAGTTTTACAGTATATAAAGCAAATTTAGAAAATAGCGGTCTTCTTCCAGAATAATAATACTCTAGAGTAGACTTAGAGTAGACTCCCTTTATCAATAAACTTTATTTTGGAGGGTAAATCTATAGGTACATATTGTGAAGTTTATGATAAGTAGTGTAGTTTAGTAAACATATATCCAGTACAGTCTCACTTCCACAGAAACAAAGGAACCAAATTAATACTTCATATAACTTCACTAATTTCAGTACAGTTTAACTAAGAATAGGTTTCGTCTATTGCCTCAAAAATATTTGTTCTCAGATTTCCATGGAAAGATAATATAGGAGGGAGAAAAATATTCTCCTGTACTTCTGTGAATTCCTATTAAAATTTGGTTTACTTTCTTATTCCCTAGTGGAAGAGTATGTTTGATTTCAATTAAAATGAAATGTCATCATTTTAGGACATACTGCATGGTTTTAACGGGCGTGGAATACCATAGTCCATTAGGGAGAAGGCAGCGGATTTGGAAAAAGGCCAGTAGGTAAAGGGGATGTTTCACATTCATGGTGAAAATATGCACGTGCATGTGTTCTACCAGCACACTGCGGTGACAGTGGGTTTCCTCTTGCCTGCTTTCCTTTGTAGTTGCAGGGCTTAGGGCTATCTCTGTTAGACCTTTCTGGTGATGGATTTCCTAAATCCTTCAGCCTCATCATCAGTTTCATGGATCTGAGCAGTCGTGGCCCAGTTAGAAATGCTGTGTGCTGTAACCGTCAACTGTGTTCATTGGCAGCAGCGGTAGTCAGTGATATTTTGTTCTTGATAGGACTGTACAGTATGTTCTGTGAGTGAGGAAAGTCCATACGGGTGAATTTTAACATACGTTATTTTTCTGAAATAAACATTTTTCTATTCTGTTCGAAGCATCATCCTACATGCTATTTTTTAATTCAAAAGAGGTTTTCCATGTTGGGGTTTTTTTTTGCCATTTAAGTTTGTCATGTAAAAATTTCTTTTTGAGTCAAACTACAGTGAAGTTAGTTCTGTCCGTTTACTTCAGTCAAGTAAATGGGCATATGTAGGTAGTTATGGAAATACATAGGTCGTGATGACAGCTTGGCTAAGGATACAAAATGTGCAATAAAGCAATTTCTTATAAAGATTTCAGCGGGTATCTTTAATATTTCCTAAAGAACCAGCATCTGGAAAAAATGTTTTTCCACTGGAAACATTTTTAAAACACTATTTTTTTTTCATGAAATGATAGGGAAATGTTATTTGGCAGTGTATCATAGCTGATTTACTTAGTGAAAAGCCAGTAAAACAAACATTATTGTTATTGTTTGTCTACTGCTTGTCATCTAGTTGCTGACTAAAGTACAGCAAAATATTCTACTTATAATAATATAACTTACAGCTTTCCCCACAAAGCTGACAAATGAAGATAGGAGGTGTTTGGAATGAGGCACACAACGTAAAATGTACATTTTACACTAACACAAACAAAAACGGACGTGAAATGTCTAGGCTTCCGGATGAATTCAGTGTGCTGATGAGTGTCATCACTGACAATTTGCATGTGATGTCATTTTGCAGGACCAAGCCCTTTGTTGGGGTAATAGAGGTTATTTCTCTTTAGATTTTGAATTTAATCAACATAGTATGTATCTGAAACAAACTGTTCTTTTCTTCCTTTGGATTTTATTTCTTTTCTGTTCTTTCTTCTAATTTTGGAATTTGTGAGTAGTCATAAATATAACTGCATGGATATCAGAATTACCAGTTCAAATACAACTCCACTGTAATGTTTGAAGGTAAATCTTGCTTTCCAAGTAAAGGAAGAAGCTTTGAGCTGTGAGAAAACATCATAACATGACTTTTCATAAAAGATGTATTTGAAAAGTTTAACTCTGAATGAAAAGTTTAAGGCCCTTATTTTTCTTATGTTAAAATTTCAGCTAATTTTTTAATTCTCTTTTAAGTTCTTATTTCAAATATGGAAGATAAAATTTCTTGATCACCCCCTACTATGTCAGAAAAACATGCCATATAATTTCTTCCATAAAGTGTGAGAATCATGTGTAAAACTACTTGGAATTCACTTTGGAAATCTGCTTCAGAAACTCAGTCCTTTGACTGATAAAAAAAAACTAAAGTGTTTTAATTCCTCAGGTAGAGATAAGCACGACAGTATTTTTGCTATTAGTATTGTCCTGTAACCTAAATAGTGCTTTCTCTCTTGTGTTTGCTTCTTTAGTTTGTTTATGAATAATAATACTAATCATGCTAGGGTAAACATTAAGTTCCTTACATGATAGAGTCTCCATTCTCTTCTAAGTAGCCTTTCCCTGCCTTTTTTTCAATTTGAATCCATCTTTTCTGAACAGGTTGACTAGAATTGCATACAGTGTTCCACATATGGCCCTTGTGACATTTTGTACAATGCAGTTAATGGTTGCCTACGTCTGCTAGAAATAACCTGGATCACATCCTAGGATCACTTTGATTTCTTGCAACCATATCCTATTGATAACTGGTATTTATCTTGCAACTGAGTATTATGTCCAGATCATTCTCCTGTATTATTTCTAACTTGTGTTTGTCAGCTTATTACCTTTTTGTTATGATTATCAAACTGGTAGGCTCAACTTACCTAATCTTAGCAGGCCAGGTGTGGATCCTCAGCTCAAAAAGAGGTGTCAACAATAGCTGGGATGAGTTGCTGTCTGGAGGGCTCCCTATCTAGCTGCATTTGACTAGAGACCTGTCTTCTGGATGGCTCTGTTAGATGAGGTAAATCACTCACTAAGTGTATTTTTCATTATATATTATTAAACCTAATCTCCTTTCTATTGCTTTGGTCTTCATTGAGCAGATCTTCCAGTATGGTGCTCCTGTCATGCCATTACCTCCCTGAATTTGTCACTGGAACATTTCATTAGCGTACTCCTCCCCTTACTACAGAGATCATTGTTGAAATAAGCAATAAGATCAGTTCCAGCACTAATCATTGATGAACGTTGTGGGTTATATTCAACCAGTACGTTCAGAAAACTTACTGTCAGCTCCTCTTTTGTTAGTTAAATAATCATGTTTTTTCAAGCTAACTAACACTTCTGTGTTAGATTACCAAACACTTCTGAAGTCCAATCACACTAGATATAGATTGCTTAAATCATAAGGTTTCCTGTCAGAGGAAAACATTAGATTTGTCTAACATGATCTGTCTTTCATAAGTCGTTCTCCCACTTATGTCCATGTGCTTAATTACTGTTTTCTTCAAAGCTTATTCTTAAACTTTGTGTATTAAAGTCTAGCTAATGGTTCAGTGGCTGCTAAGCCGTTCTTAAAAGATGTCCGCATTTGCCATCCTTCAATAATATGTTTGTTCCACTTGTTTGATAGACTGATGATTTACCGTGCCAGTCCTTTTAAGTCATCTGGGCTGGAGATCATCCCCAGATTGAGCACGTTAAAGTTTTTAAGTACTACTTCCATCTCAGATGCTATCATTTTAATTTTTATTACTTTATTCTCATTAACAGTTTTGTCTGTATTTTTGGCGTTGAACTAATATTTCATCTGCGCAAAGGTAGGACAAAGCTTGCAAATTCTACAAGTCATATTGCTGTTGTTTCAAACATCCTTTTCAGGTAGATGATGACATTTGAACAGAGACTTAAGATTTGGAAGTCTTTTAGTTAATTCTAGCAGATACTGAATTAGTTATGGACCTTTTTCTAGGAGGTACTAGGAACTTGCATCTTATTGACCTCTAAGGCAGAAAAGAGTGCCGTGGAAGGTTTTAGCATCTTGTGCTCCCAGTTAGTGGGAGTATCTACAATCATTTCCCAAATGTCATGGGAAATAAAATAGGAATTTATTTCAGCCTTTCAGAAAGTTACCATTTTCCTCAATATCTACAGAACAGGTATCTGTCTGTCTTCTGAACAATTGCAATCAAGAAAAAAGATTCTAAAGACACAGTGGAAGAAGAGTTAGCATCTGGTGCCTGGGCTCAGGCCATCAGCAGCTCTAAACCCACAGTTACTGGGTGGTGCTCAAGTGATGCAGCTAATGTCTTCAGAGAGATGGGACAAGTGTCACAATTCACACAGGAACAAATTTGCTGAATCAATAATGGAAGAATGCTAAAGAAAATGTATCCACTTGGAGATTTTATGTTCTTTCTTCCTAGAATTTAATCGAACAAGAATAACTTAGTTACTTGTTTTTGTTGAAATCAAACATACTTGTTCTTCACTTGCAAAAATAGGAAACTTCTTTCAAAGTGACACTCTTCATGAAAGAATACAAGCGTGCAGCTGCTGTATGACTGAGTGATTAAAACCTTAGTGATGGCTAATTCATTGGAGGTGATATGTTTACACTCAAGGCCAAGTATCATAAAAATAGCTGCTTAGCTTTTTATTTTCTTAATGTGAAGTAAACCACCAGACGGCTTTGAGTCGGTCTGCAAGAGTTTTCATGTCCAGTTTTGCCCAGCTGAAGTCAGGCTATGACCACCAGCATTGTCTTCTGTCTAATATTCCTCTTTCATACGTGAGTCTCCACGCTCGTAGTTTTTTACCTGAAAAATTATTTTAAACTATCTAAGGCCAAGGAGAAAGTTCACAACATTTTATGCAGCCTGCTTAAAAAAATGCCAAGATAGATGGCATTTTCTTGGCTCATATATCATGTGGAGAGGCCCTTTTAGAGAGTTTATGAGATTTAATAGACTGTTCACCCAAATGGCATTATTTAACATATCAAGTTAATGACTTCTTTGAAGTCTCTACATTGATGGTGGAAAATTGTTGTTACTATACATTATCATAATATTTTATATATATTAAGAACATATTGTTATTATTATATATTATGTTATT